>JANIVZ010000092.1:0-47542 GCA_030578175.1 Dujonia santamariae | reverse complement strand
GACAAGTCCGGAGTCGAACCGGAGACCTTTCGCATGCTAAGCGAACGCGCTACCAACTACGCCACATGCCCTGTTTTATATTTTGTATTTTTTGAGAGATTAACGTAAGTTGACGTAATTGGGTTGCGCACGACTTTGTTTTGTAATTTTTGTTTCAGTATTTGGATAAACTAAGGAAATGTATTCCCTTTCAAAATATCAAATCTATAATGATACTGAAAGTTTATATACTGTTTTCTAAAAATAGACAGGTGCCGCTTAAATTTTCCTATTTACTATCTGAATGAGGGTGTGGGCTTATTGAAGGTTACAGTCTCAATCGCTGCGCATCACTCGAGCACATCAAAAAACAATCGATAAGCTCAAGCTCGATACATATCTCATCAAAGTAGTTAATCTTCAATATACTTGAATTTTAATTAGGAGATGTTACTTCTCTGTTTAAATCTAATGATAATACTCTTTGTTATTTCTCATCGTACCTATTTTAAATATTTAAGAGGAATTCTTACAAAAAAGTCTAATAATTCCTTTAATCGCCTACAAAGTAATATATTTCCGAACTTTTCTTTATTTTTCATTTAATAACCACAAAAAATAATAATAGATTTTGAAAAGAAAGTTACATAATAATACAATGTATTTTCTTTTCATTTTCCTTTTTTTCTTTTGGTTTCTACTTCCTGAAGTTAAGCTTCGACTTAGTCTTTCCATCTTTTCAAGTGGCTGCGAATCATATGGTAGCATACATCCTAACACCCAAATACATCAAATAACTTGAGAAAGACAGAAAGAGAGACGTACAACACATATACGTGTTTTGTAAGATACGGTTAATTATCTAATTATTATTACTACGTAATGAGTCCAGTAGTAGTAATAACTAACAGCATTGAAAAAAGTCATTCAATTTTTTTTTTTGGTTTAGTTAGATTGCTCTAAGGCATTATCATATCATCCTTTCTCCGGTATACCGGTTCGTCATTTTCTCAAGGTTAATCGGTGCCGTCCGAGAAGCAAAATAAAATATTTATTATGTAAAGCGTGCCCGCGGGGCATTTCCCGCGGGAACGTGGAGATTCCGCGGTAAGTTTGATTCGTACACGTTAAATCTTATCAATGACTGATAAGCAATCAAGGATGTATAAATATAGGGCCATTGATTTCCTGATCCCAAATAAGCTACTTTAATTGAATCACCTTTACTAAGATTATTAAATAACTAAATGCCTTCTTCAACATCACTTACTATTACTCCATTGGCAGATGCTCCATTTGGTGCAAAGGTAACTCTCCCAGAATATGCCAATAATGATCCAGCAAATTTAAATGACACTGATTTTAAGACTCTTTTTGATGGAGTTCATGAGAATCTTGTTGTTGTTATTCCAAACCAAGCTAAATTAGCACCAAAATCACAGTATATGCTCACCAAGAGATTTGATCCAACTATTCCAAAGCCAAAGGAAGAGGGTAGCGCTGCTTATGGACACGGTAAAGAATTTAGACATGATAAATCCGTCTTGAGAAAGGATGGTTGTTCTGTCAAGGGTCAACCACAAGTTCAAATCTTGGGTCAAGGTAAATTTGGTGCTGATGAGCCAGGTAATGAAAACGGTGAAGATATTTCTTTAACTCACCCATCTCACACTACTTTCCACCACACTCCATTAACTGAAAGTCAAATTAAGGAAGAAGGTAGAACTAGATTTTACAGATGGCACATTGATTCTGCCTTATACGATTTGTCTCCACCAGTGGTTACAACTTTATTGGGGATCAAGGTACCACCAACTACACAAACTCAAACCATTATTTACGAAGATGATTTTAATGGTGGTAATGAAAAATTAGAATTAACTCAAGGGGCTACTTGTTTCACATCTGGTGCCTTTGCATTCAAAAATTTATCTCCAGAAGATCAAAAGTTTGCCTTAAACACTACAGTTGAGTATGCACCACACCCTTATATTTTCATTTCACCTGCTGGTGCAACAAATGATGGGTTAACCATGGTTAGCGAGGGTAAGGAAACACCATTTGATGAATTACCAGAATGGGAAGAAAGTAAAGTTAAAAAGTTACCAATGGTTTGGACCAACCCGGTTACTGGTAAACACCACTTACAAGTACATGCATGTTGTCTTTATAAATTACACACCAAGCAAGATGATGGATCTATTGTTACTCTAACTTTGGAAGATGCTAGAAAGAAAGCTCAATCATTTATGAGACCAGCAATTTCTCCAAAGAATGTATTGGCCCATTCATGGACTGAAGGAGATCTTGTAATCTTTTACAACAGAGGTGTTTTACATAGTGTAACAGGAGAATTCAAGGGTATGAAGGGTGGAGAAGATGAAAGAAGATTAATGCACCAATGTAACATTGCCAGTGGAGTTGATCCAAAGACTATTTTATGAAGAGATCAAATCAAAGAAGTGAGAAAGAGATAAGATTTAGGATAAAAAGGAAAAAAGAAATAAAAGAACAAAAAAACAAACCATTATTAAAAAATAATTGTTTAGCGATGTGCCATGTTGGAGCTCTAATTCATAGTTGAAGTTAGTGCTAGTTAGTATTTTAGGTTTCTATCAATGAAATTACCAGAAAAAGGAATCTCGGACATTACAACAAAAACAAAAAAATACACCACTAACAAAAGTAGTGAAAACAAAGGGGGGCGCAACTCAAACAATTTGATCTTGAAAGAATGGATCATAAGAGTTTGGATTTGGCTTTGGGTTGGGTTGGAAGATTATCAACCTCCCCCCACGCTCGAATATTAAACGAAGATAGGCGGTGTTACAAGAGATTATGTTGGAGTTTATTTAGGAGATTAGCCGGATTTTTTGTTAACTGCGAGCAGCACCAAGATATTTATGGGGAAATTAAAAATAAAAATTAATCTATCAAACCTTAAATTTTGCCTTAATATTGACATGTAGTGTAGAACTCTCTGTGTTGGGTTAATCAGTCATCAGTTTTGAAGACCTACAAAAATTCTGCATCACACACATCATGGGGGGGGGGTGGTTTAAGGTGTTTAGGACAATAGTTCTGAAAAATAGGGTCTTAAGCTAAGACCATTACTCTCCCCCGCGCGCAGCGCAGCTAAGGTCCGAGATTGTAAAAATTCAAATGCCAGAAACTGCATATAGCTGACCGGTTGTATGCGCTAAATGGCTTCCCACTGGGGTAGAAGCAACCCCAGCAACCCCACCCGGCCTGCTTAATACCGATGGGCCAATAAATTTTCACACCCAAGGAAAAAGTGGTTTGTTAACAAATGTGTTAATTTCTACACGGGGAACCCCACAACTATCCCCTAACTCCTTGAAAAAATCGGCAGATATTTATGCAATATATAAAGGTATGGGGATTTCCCTTTTAACTCTAATTTAATATTATCTTTTGTAACCATTTCTACTTACACAACTAAGTAATCTAACTATCAATCTTAATAAAAGAAATAAAATAAAAAATTTTACTGATTTTTACGCCATGTCTGCTATTCCACAAACTCAAAAAGCCGTTATCTTTGAAACCAACGGTGGTCCATTAGAATACAGAGATATTCCAGTTCCAGTTCCAAAGTCTAACGAACTTTTAATTAACGTTAAGTACTCTGGTGTTTGTCACACTGATTTACACGCCTGGAAGGGTGATTGGCCATTGGACACTAAGTTACCATTAGTTGGTGGTCACGAAGGTGCAGGTGTTGTTGTTGGTATGGGTGAAAATGTTAAGGGTTGGAAGATTGGTGATTACGCTGGTATTAAGTGGTTAAACGGTTCTTGTTTATCTTGCGAATCATGTCAACAAATGAATGAACCAAATTGTCCTGATGCTGATTTATCTGGTTACACTCACGATGGTTCTTTCCAACAGTATGCTACCGCTGATGCTGTCCAAGCTGCCAGAATTTCTCAAGGTACTGATTTAGCTCAAGTTTCTCCAATTTTATGTGCTGGTATCACTGTCTACAAGGCTTTGAAGACTGCTGACTTACAAGCTGGTAACTGGGTTGCAATTTCTGGTGCTGCTGGTGGTTTAGGTTCTCTTGCCATTCAATACGCCAAGGCTATGGGTTACAGAGTAATTGCCATTGACGGTGGTGAAGAAAAGGGTGAATTTGCCAAGGGTTTGGGTGCTGAAGTCTTTGTTGACTTTACCAAAACCAAGGATGTTGTTAAGGAAATCTTAGACGTTACCAATGGCGGTGCCCATGGTTGTATCAACGTTTCTGTCTCTGAAGCCGCTATCAACCAATCTGTTGAATATGTTAGAGCCAACGGTACCGTTGTATTGGTTGGTTTACCAGCTGGTGCCAAGGTTTCTGCCTCTGTCTTTACCTCTGTCGTCAGATCCATCAAGATCAAGGGTTCTTATGTTGGTAACAGAGCTGATTCTGCCAAGGCCATTGAATTCTTTGAAAGAGGTTTAATCAAGTGTCCAATCAAGGTTGTTGGATTATCTGAACTTGCCCACATTTATGAATTAATGGAACAAGGTAAGATTTTAGGTAGATATGTTGTTGACACTTCTAAGTAAGTCTACCAAGAGAAGAGAGATATTTTGAGATGAAGTGATGAGATGTGATGAGATGTTTTATGAATGAGTTAATTATATAAAAAAGAAATTGAATTAAATGTATCTTGATGTTACAAAAAGAAATTATAAGAATAATGAATATTTTGTTTTTATGAAAGAAAAAACAGAGTAAAAAAACCTAAAAAAACGTAGTAACTAATTATATTAAGTAAATTAAAGTATACTTCTCAATACTTAAAAGTTACATTCTTATTCACTTCTTTTTTTTGGCG
Organism: Dujonia santamariae; assembly: GCA_030578175.1. NCBI lineage: Eukaryota > Fungi > Ascomycota > Pichiomycetes > Serinales > Debaryomycetaceae > Dujonia > Dujonia santamariae. The sequence goes on along the minus strand of JANIVZ010000092.1, from coordinate 42,716 downwards.
TACATGTCTAAATTCGAAAAAAAACAACCAATTTGCACCCATTTTTAAAAGGGAACCTCATTTTTTAAAAGCACCAAAATACTGCATACAAAAATCATTATGATTCACCAAGTCTATAACAAGTCAATGCCTTAAGACTCCTTGTTCTTTTGTTCTTCCTTTTTCCTTCAATAAATACAAAAGCACAAGCAGGAGAACGGATAACAATGGGTCATTACGTTACACTTGCAACTTGTAACCTTAATCAATGGGCACTTGATTTTGAAGGAAATCGTGACCGTATTTTAGAATCTATCAAACAAGCTAAATCTAAAGGTGCTTCATTAAGAGTTGGACCAGAGTTAGAAATTTGTGGGTATGGTTGTCTTGATCATTTCGCAGAAAATGATCTTTATGATCATTCTTGGGACATGTATGCCTCAATTTTGACTAACCCGGATACCTATGGTATATTATTAGACATTGGGATGCCAATTATTCACAAGACGATAAAGTATAATTGTAGAATTATTTCATATGATGGCAAGATTTTACTTATTAGACCAAAGCTTTATTTAGCTAATGACGGGAATTACCGTGAAATGAGATACTTCACTCCTTGGAATAGACCAAAGTATCACGAATTACATCAATTACCTAAGCAAATTCAAAAAATTACTGGTCAGCAATATGTTGATTTTGGTGATTGTATAGTTGAAACTATGGAAACAACTTTTGGTGCTGAGACTTGTGAAGAACTTTTCACTCCTCAATCACCTCACATTGCTATGGCCTTAGACGGTGTGGAAATTTTTACCAACCTGTCTGGCTCACATCACGAGTTAAGAAAGTTAGATACAAGATTGCAATTGATTACCGAAGCTACCAAAAAGTGCGGTGGTGTTTACTTATACCTGAATCAAAAAGGTTGTGATGGTGACAGACTTTATTACGATGGATGTGCCTGTATTATCGTAAATGGTCAAATGGTGGCACAAGCGCTGCAATTTTCACTTTGTGATGTCGAAGTTATTACTGCAACAATTGATTTAGATGATGTGAGAGCTTATAGACAGCAAAAGCTGGCCCAATTACAAGCTGTTCAAATGCAAACCATGGCGGCACAGCAATATCATAGAATCCAAACTAAGATTGAATTAGCTCCTTCTGATTTGATCTTTGACCCAACCTTAAGACCTTCTTTAACTCAACCAATTAGATATCACAAACCCGAGGAAGAAATCGCTTTGGGACCCGCATGTTGGCTTTGGGATTATTTACGGAGATCTAAATGTGGTGGCTACTTCTTACCATTGAGTGGAGGTATCGACTCTTGTGCTACGGCCGTATTAGTGCACCTGATGTGTCGTTTGGTAGTGCAATCTGTCAAGGATGGTGATAAACAGGTTATACAAGATGTCCAAACAGTCTGCCATCAACCCTCAGATTGGCTTCCTGAGACCCCTCAAGATATTGCAAAGCATATTTTTTACTCATCATTCATGGGTACTGTAAACTCTTCCAAGGAAACTAGATCAAGAGCTAAAGAATTGGCTGCAATTATTGGATCTTACCATATTGATATGAATATGGATACACTTGTTGCTAGTGTTATTAGCGTTTTTGAAGTTGCCACTGGTAAGAAACCAATTTTTAAGATTTTTGGTGGTAGTCAAACAGAGAATTTAGCGCTTCAAAACATTCAGGCAAGATTAAGAATGGTTTTATCATACTTGTTTGCTCAATTACTTCCGTGGACCAGATCTTCTACAAATACCACTGGATTATTGGTCCTTGGTAGTGCTAATGTTGATGAGTGTCTTAGAGGCTACTTGACTAAGTATGATTGTTCCAGTGCTGACATTAACCCAATTGGTGGGATTTCCAAGACTGATTTAAAGAAATTTATCGACTGGAGTTCAACAAATTTTGAAATGCCAATATTACAAGATTTCCTTAATGCTACTCCAACAGCCGAATTAGAACCAATTACTGAAAACTATGTTCAAAGTGATGAAATCGATATGGGTATGACTTATGATGAACTTTCCAGATTTGGTAGATTACGTAAAGTTGAAAAATGTGGACCATATGCCATGTTTATTAAGTTATACCATGAGTGGTCATTGCCACCATATAATTTGACTGCTGAGCAAGTGGCAGAAAAGGTTAAGAGATTCTGGTTCTTTTATGCTATCAATAGACATAAGATGACTACTATGACCCCATCTTATCATGCTGAACAATATTCACCTGATGATAACAGATTTGACTTGAGACCGTTCTTAATTAACCCAAGATTCCCGTGGGCAAGTAAGAAGATCGATGAGGTTGTCGCAGAGATTACCAAGAGAGAAAAGGAAGTTCAACAATCAAACATTAGTGTTGATTAAACGTACCTTATCCATTTATGAGAATATTTTTAGAATTTAAGATATATGTGTATATTATTTTAGCTTGTAAGGTTTTTATAATAAAGCGAGATTAAGATCAATTCTTACTTTGAATTAATCTTACCACCCCATTTTGGAACAAAGCCAAATTCTTTCTTCATGTATTCCTCAGGAGATTCATTTCTTCTTACAAAATCAATTACACTTGTTGCAATATGACCTGGGATATCTTCATGAATAAAATGACCAGCATTTGGATTATTATTGAAGACAATAAGTTGGTACTTTCCTTGCATTTGACCAATTATTAATTCTGTATCAAGGTTTTCGTGACCCGCTAGTATTAAAAGTTTGGCAGTATTTTTACCACAAGTAACAAAATTTGATGAAAGTTTATCAAACCAAGTTTCCCAAAATGGTTGAGTAAGCAGAAGGTTTGTTATCCAAGAAAGCTCACCATTGTTTTTAGTGAGCAAGTCTGGAACACTTATATTGGCAGAGTCTTCGTTATGGAGTAATCTTGTTTCCTTGATGTGCCAATCAATTGCTCTCTTATATGAATCAAACTTTGGTGGCCTACGTTTAATAAATTGAGGCATTGCTACAAGAGACTTTACTGCCGTTTCTTCCACGATATCCAACATCACAAACCCCTTAACCGGATTTTCACGATAAAGTGATAGATAATTGGTTAAAACTGCACCCCCCAAAGAATGGCCTATAAAGTACACCGATGGAGTTGTACCACTTTGGAATTGCTTTTCAAGAAATTCTTCGTAAACGAACTTGAAGTCGTTAGTCAAAGTGGAAAGAGAGAAATTAGGCTCACCACCACTCTTTCCGTGACATCTCACATCAAATACAAATACACCAGGAGAGGAGTCCAGACTAAGTTTATCAGTATTTTTTTCTTTAGCTTCGTCTTCCTGATACTTTTCTTGCAATTTCTCAGTTAGCATCGCAAATGTCATAGAAGAAGACCCGGCTCCATGATGACACACAAACACTGGATCCTTGCTAGAAGTCGGAGGATGGTAGTAAGTTTGGAAATCTCCATACTTATCCTGTATCGGGAATATCCTTTTCGAAGCGTCAGTATAGTTGTTATATAACTGTTTGTCATATTGATTTGGCGTATAAGTCATTGGTCCAGTAAATCCAGTTGGTGGCTGTTGCCAAACTGGTAATACCTTAGATGGAGCCATTGGTGGCAATTCATCTTCACCTTCGACTTCCTCGGCAAGCAGTAAGCCCAATGCCTTTTCTTGCTGGCGAACTCTATTCAAGAGTAGCTTATGGAGATCTGACATGATAAAGAAAGAAGTTGGTGGGAGGTGCGTTCAGTTGGTTAGAGCCTGACCGAAACTTATACTTCAGCATCGCGCGAACGTTTTGCATCTTCATATTTAAACTCTTCATTTCTTCCATGTTAATTCTGACTATTGGAAACTGATGTTGGCGGTCATGACAGACTTAACTGATGAATTCCAAAGGATGGCTCTAAGTACATTTGTTGCTTACAAGGCTTTGGCAATTAATGAAACTCCAGTGGCTTGTATATTGGTTGAATCATCCACCAAGAGAGTCTTAAGTATAGGATACAATGATACAAACCGTTCGCTAAATGGTACAAGACATGGTGAATTCATAGCTATAGATAGTTTACTTGCAAACTACCCTGGAGATTCTGATGTTACTGTATATGTGACAGTCGAGCCATGTATAATGTGTGCTTCTGCCTTGAAGCAAATCCCCAGGATCAAAACTGTTGTCTTTGGTTGCGGGAATGACAGATTTGGGGGGAATGGAACTGTTTTAAGAATCCAAGAAGATTCATATGAGAGCTATCCTGGTATACTAAGACTGGAAGCAATCCAATTGTTGCGTAACTTTTATATCCAAGAGAACGACTCAGCACCAGATCCTAAGATCAAGAAGAATAAAGATTTAGAGAATAAGGAATATCCACCAATGGACATTTTAAGTTACATGGACAAAGAAACTTTTATCCGATACTATGGAGAAGAGAGATTGAGCAATAGACAAGATGAAATTACTCCAGTGCATGGAAAAGGTTACAACATACGAGAGCTAATCACATTGGAAGATGTTTTATCTTTGCCTGGTTTAGATGAAATGTATAAGAGAGAAAGGGAAATTTTCAGTGGTAGAGATTACCTTGAAAGAGTTGAAAGAGACTTAAAAGATTTTTACACATTATTTTATCCAATTAATGATTCAGGGAAAGTTAATTGGAACAATAAAATAAAGGTTTATCAAGAGATTATAACAGCAACACAAAATGCTGAACCTATAGATGAAAGCGAAAATAAAAAGAGGAAGCTTTTATAATCACTCAGGAAGAAATCTCATAGCATATATAGAATGGAATAGAGAGACATAGACAAATACATGTATATAAGGAAAGAACACAATTTTGTAAAATCAAGCCTATAATATTCAATTGTTTGTTCACAGCTGGGGCTAACTTGGAGAAAGATTATTTTGCCTCAATTTCTTCTCCCTTTAGCCCATGTCCATGTTGAGAATTGGAAGCTAAGAAGAAAGCTTATACGCTTTCTCATGGTAGATAGAAGGCATTGTAGAGTTTAGCGGGTGTTGCTAAGCATATATCGCACCTATGAAAAGTTGAAAAAAAAATTCGATATCAAAAAACATATTTCTACATAAGACATTTCAATTGATTCAATCAAATTAGCACCTATGGACGATTCAGACGAAGAGTATATTGCACCATCTCGCGGCACCTATGATAGAGCTGGCTCCGCTGGTGTGGATATGGACATTGACTCCATTGGGACCGGATCAGCCTCTGCTTCTGTACCTCCAACTGGTGATGATGGTAATGATGAAGACGATGATGACGACGGCGTACGAGGAGTAGCGAGAAGAACAAGGGGTAAAAAACCTCAAGGTGGAACAATCCAAGACATGAAGGGTGAGAATGGTGGTTACTCGTGGGAAGATGCTATACAGAGACCCTGGGATATGGTTAATAACGGTGACGATGAATCTGGTAGATCGTTAGATATTATCGTTCAACAGATGATTGAAAATCGTAAAAAGAAAATGATAAAGAACTCTGCGACTCCGTTTCAAAGAGGGATTATTCGTACCGTAATCTTGGTTATAGATGGCTCGCTGACTATGCTGGAGAAAGATTTAAGACCAACAAGGTTCTCAATGATGCTCTCTTTATTGAGCGAATACATAATGGAATTTTTCGATCAAAACCCAATCTCCCAATTAGGGATAGTTATGATGAGGAATGGGATATCATACCTTGTAAGTGAAGTCAGTGGCTCACCACAGTCACATATAGAGAAGATTAGGGAAATAAGAGCAAGACAACATAATAGATATGAACCAAAGGGTGACCCCTCTTTGCAGAATGCTTTGGAAATGTCTAGATCATTGTTAAAAGTCAGCTTTGGAAACAATAATAATAACAGGAATTCTAAGGAAATTTTGGTGATTTTAGGAGCACTTTTCACTTCAGATCCTGGTGACATACACAAGACTATTGATAGTTTGGTGAAGGAAAATATAAAAGCAAGAGTTATCGGACTTTCAGCTCAGGTTGCCATTTGTCAAGAATTGGTAAATAGAACTAACCATTTTACGAAGCAAACTCCATCAGGGAAGAAAATTATACCAGTAAATGCATCGAATAATAATTATGGGATTATTATGAACGAATCACATTTTAGGGAGTTGTTGATGGAGTGTGTGATACCGTTACCAGTCCCTGAAGATGACATTGTTGAGGAATCTGAGGATTCTCAGGTAGTTCCATTAATTAGAGTTGGTTTCCCGCTGAAATTAAAACCAGTACCAGTATCAATGGGCCTCCCACAGTTGATTGCCAATTCTCAACAGGATGAAATGGCAGGGCTTTTAGATAGAAATGACTCCGAGAATAAAGCAAACAATATCAACGGCGCTGATTCGAACAACGGAAACAATAGTAACAGTAACAGCATTAATGGAGCACAGACTGTTGCCTACGAATGCCCCCAATGTGGCAATAAAGTATGCCATCTCCCAACTGTCTGTCCTGTTTGCGATCTAATGCTTATCTTATCTACACATTTGGCACGTTCCTACCATCATCTTGTCCCACTTCTAGACTATAAGGAAGTGCCTGTTAGTGAAACTTATTCATATTCGCACTGTTACGGGTGTCTATTACAATTTCCAGAGGGAACTAAGACGCAGAAAGAAGGGTTGGGGCAATATACTAGTTCAAGATTCCGTTGTCCTAAATGCTCCTCTGATTTCTGTATAGACTGTGATGTATTTGTGCACGAAACTCTTCATAATTGTCCAGGGTGTGAAAATAAACCAAAGAAGTAATATAGAAGCACTTATGAAGCAAACGAATTCAAGATAATAAGCGATTTTATTTGTATAAGTTTCCTGAAGTAGCATGAATACATATCTCCACTCTTCTAACTACAATCTTACATTTTCTGATAACTTATGAAATTTATTTTATCCTATTTGTACAATGTTGACGAACTTTGCGTCGTTAATGTGTTTTTTTTTTTTGAAAATTTGTAGATGTTCACATTTCAGTGATATTATTTACTTCCCCAGGCAGAATTACCTCCCCAGCTACTCTTTCCACTGTTACCACCCCAAGCGGAATTACCTCCAGTACCCCATGCAGAGTTGCCACCATCACCACCCCATGTAGAGTTACCACCATTCTTGTCTTTATCATTATTGTTGTCAGTATCGTTAGATGCATTATTACCACCCCAAGTTGAGCCACCGGAGTTTTTATTTCCTCCCCAGGTAGAGTTGTTACCAGCGCCCCAAGTGGATGCATTACCGCTTGAACCCCAAGTTGAAGCACCACCAGGAGTCTTACCCCAAGTAGATCCAGCAGTAGCAGCAGATGGAGTCTTCCCTCCATTACCTCCCCAGGCAGAAGCACCTCCAATTGATGGTGTCATACCACCAGCACCTCCCCAAGTAGAACCAGCACCACCGGTTCTCTTATTATTACCAGCCCAGGAAGATGACCCTCCCCAGGAACTTCCACTACCAGCAACACCACCATATGATGGACCAGATCTACTTGATTGACTTCCACCTTGTGAATTATTAGCTGCTCTTCCTCCAATAAATCTTAAATATGGAACTGTTTCTCCTCTAACCATAACACTTAACATATCCTTTCTAACCTTAATCTTCTTAGATTTTGTATGTAATTCAATTCTAGCGTACACATCATCAGCATCAGTTACTTTACCCATAAGACCCTTATAGTTACCTTGGGTAACAACAACGTTTTGATTGATTAATTTATCACGACCTCCAACTCTGGTACGTAAACCGGCAGTTGCACCAGCAATTGCTGGTGGAAGTTTTAAGTTAGGATTCATTTTATTTAAGTCTGGTCCTAAAGTTTTAGAAATCATTGAACCCTTTGTAGTGACAGTACTAACATTATAAGAATTGGTTACAAACACCCCTAAATTCTCCATAATGTCATTCAGCTTGATGAAAAGATTGTTTTTATAAATATGAATAATGGCACCTTCTCTGTTTTTATCATTAGAGCTTCCAAAATTAGCCCCATTTCCAAGGGCTTCTTTAACAGTATCACCGATACTTATAGTAGAACCGTTCTTATCTGTAGCAATTTGCTCTCTCTTCAGCTGTTCTAACTTACCAACAAGACCTGATGGTCTTATAGAAATCAATCTACCGTCTTGCAGTAATACTTCAAACATACCTCTTTCCAACTTAACAATAACCCCAACATTAGAAGCATTGATCTGAACAAGGTCCTTAAGGTCATATTTACCGGATCCTGCAATCAATTCTCCACTACCACCAGGGCCACCACTAACACCAGTTGAAGAAGTATCAGTTGCCTTGATAAGGTAGTTAGCAAATACTCTAACATCTTCCTTGGTTTGATCACTTAAAAGAACAACCGAATCACCATCAATCTTGATAACCAACCCGGTTTCATCTATATGCTTACCTTCAATAATTCTAACATGATCACCAGCAGTGAAAACTTTCCTTAAATCATTGGCAGGAACGGTTAATTTTTGGTTTACAAATTGTGAATCTCCACTATCGGTAACAATAATAGTAACTTCATTCAATGAAGTGGTTAAAACCTTACCAATGGTCTTTGCTTGTTCACCACGACGAATTTCAACCTTATCATCCGGTTGGAATGCACTTGATGAATCGGAACCATCCTTTTTAGAGGATTTCAAAGAAGCAGCAATGGCAGCTAAATCAATACCACCTTCACCACCGTCATCGTCATTATTACTATTGAATCTGTCCAATTCTTCTAATTTAGGATGAACATCTTTTGTTTGGATGAAATTTAATTTGAAGTCTTTGTATAAGAAACCATCGTTATATTCTTCATTACGGTAAATGAATGAACGTGGACCTCTACCAGGTGATACAAATTCTCCATCATACATTCTTGCCTCTTGTTCATTAAACAAACGAGGTAATGGTCTAACTTTCAGCTTTACTTTACGGCCATCAGCACCAATCTCATCATTCTTACCATAATCCAATCTAGGGATTAATTTACAACGAACATCCAACCCATTTTCAGATAAATTATCAACAATGGCTAAATCAGCCTTATATTTACCTCTAGTGATTCTAACATAAATACCAGGGACAATTTCAACGTCACTCGATTTAACTTGTTTCAATAAGTCTGGGTATTCTCTGACTGGAACCAAGATTCTTTGTTTAGCATAAACGTTAACCATACCAGCAAGTGCTCTTTCGATAGCTTCTGGCTTCTTGGCTTCAATATAAATGTAACCTCTGAATGAATCTCTTTGGAAAACAGTTAAGATTTCCAATGGATTTGGCAGTCTAGATAACGTACGTTTCTTTTCGTATAATTTTCTAACAAGATCCTTTTCTCTACCAGGGATACATCTGATACCGTAAATAGCTGGATCATTAATAGAAGGCATTAATAATTTCTGAGATACAGTACCACTGGCAGTGGTATCACCACGATATACAGTATGGGTCTTTCTATATCTTTGCTTTAAAGTTTCAGCCAATTTTTCAGCATCTTGGTCTTCAGCTTCTTGTCTCTTACGATCAAATTGTCTATGCAAACGATCATCAGAAGCTTCAGCGCCAGCAACTCCACCTTCATGACCATCACCATGATCTGAAATAAATTGTTCTCTCAAAAGTTCAGCTTCTTCATCATCCTCATCAAGTTCATCTTCTTCTTCGTCATCGACTTCGGCTTCAATGTCAATAAATTGGTTGGCTCTTCTTCTTCTCTTCTTAGAAGCACTAAGTGGTTCATCATCTTCGTCTTCTTCTTCATCTTCTTCGTCCTCTTCATCATCGTCGTCTTCGTCATTCTCAACTTTTGGCTTGACTTCTTCCTCCAATGGTCTCTTTTCACCTCTTGGCTCAGCCTCAGTGGCTTTACTAATCAAGTCATGCTCGTCCTCAGAATCCTGAGTTTTTATATGAACTTCAGACATTCTAAGATGATTCCTGAAATATCTCTTTCTATACCTTTGTCACAATTTATTCTGTTCTATTGAATTGTTTGTTCGTTCACTTTTTTTTTCCACTCATATACTGGTAGTGCGAGATTCAAAAACACATTAGTTGAAAATTGCAACAATTAATAATGACTGCAAAAGTGAACAAGAAGAAGAAGAAGAAGATAAAAAAGAAAAAGAAAAAGAGATAAAGATCAATGCAAAAAGAGGAAGGAATGAGGGCTTTACATATAGGTCAATGAGATAAAAGGTGAATAATATTTTTTATATGACTTTGATTTATTGAAATGAGAGTTTTATCAAAAGATAGAGTAAGTGCTAAAAGTTTTGTTTAGTGAGCTTAAACAATCTACTTCGAACCTTCAATCTATACCAGCCCTCTTTATCATTTTGGCCAACAGATATGAATTTTAGAAGGTTCAATGGTTCAATGGCATAGTATATTTTAGATTTTATTAATTTCAAAATAATTTTGTAATGGGTTAATTTGTATCTGCTGAAATAGTGATGATTTAATTGACATAGTATAATTTTAGCATAAACTATAAGGGAGAGAGGGGGAGGAGGGGGGGGAGAGATGAAAATATAATGTATTTAAAGATCACTTCACCACGGAACTTTAAAATATTGTTTAAATTTGATTGATTTTGAAATACAATGAACCCATTGCTCTTTTTACTATGCCTTTTACCGGTAATTATGTCAGAATTACTTGAATCTTCACTGAAATTTCATCCAAATGTGTTGCATACTCTAAAAACATTGGAGTTTGATCAATTGGAAGATATTCCTATTCAAACCTTCCAATCTCGGGATGTTCTAATTTATTTAAGAGAAACAAACACAAGTATGCTACATTATTCCAATTTAAACACCGTTTCAAAGACCTTAAATGTATCATCCGCTGTTTTAGCATTACCAGGGTTTGAATTTCATGAACAATCACCACTAAATCAGCTGTTGGAAATATTTGAGAATACTTGGTTTGAATTTGACTCTACTCAAGTGAAATTAGTTTCTGGTAGGAGAAGACCAATTACAAGTTGTTTAAACTCTGAAAGAGGTGACGGGGGATCTCTTCTGGGAACATTCACCAAAAATTTTGGTAAAAGTGCTTCGTTTGATTTATCATGGGCATACAAAAATTCTTACAATATTACATTCGGAATAGATCCCAATATCGCAGTTGCTGGTACTTATGGCTTCTCTACTACTTACAGTTGTAATGTGCCAGCAAACGGGACAGGTCAAGTTTTCATTCAACCAACGTATATCGAATTTGAAAACCCAAGATATAGACAAGTTGATTTAATTCAGAAGAAAAAGTCTTGGTTAAGAAATCCTTTCAGTTTATCACAATTCCATTTAGAAGTGTTTGATTGGGAAGAAACACCCCCCTTTCAAGCTGTTAACTATAGAGTGAGCCCAATAGTTACATGTGTAACTGATAAAAGCTTTCTTGAATGTGAACAAGATTTTGGTGAAATATAATTGATCCATCTCCCAAAGGGAACAAGCTCAACACGACAATTTATGTCTAACTACTTCAAATGGTTACCGCTCCGATAGGGCAACTATCCGAGGAGGACGATGGCAATGAGCTTTGGTGAGAAGAATTATTCCTTAATTTCAAATGTGCCTCTTTGAGGTTTAAATAGTGGTTAGAGAAAATGCCGTAATTTTTTTCTATTTTCGCCGATTTTCACGACTCAACGTGCAAGCGAGAGAGAGCACATGCATCCAATTTTTTTTTTTGGCAATCACTATACATCTCATCTCTAAACATTCTGATATAAGCGTATTATATTTTATATATATATATATATAAGGATGTCTACTGAAATTTCAGCTTTAGCTCAAGAATTATCTCTTTCATTAAGAAAGTTCCCAGATTTCCCATCCAAGGGAATTCTTTTTGAAGATTTCTTACCAATCTTTGAAAAGCCAGAATTATTCAAGAAGTTAATTAAGGCTTTCAAGTTACACGTTGGTGACAAGAAGATTGATTTCGTTGTTGGTTTAGAAAGTAGAGGTTTCCTTTTTGGCCCAACTCTTGCCTTAGAATTAAATGCTGGTTTCATCCCAGTTAGAAAGCCAGGTAAGTTACCAGGTCCAGTTGTCTCAGTTGAATTCCAAAAGGAATATGGTAGTGACAGATTTGAAATGCAAGAAGGTGTCATTCCAAAGGGTGCCAATATCTTAATTGTCGATGATATTTTAGCTACCGGTGGTTCAGCTTTCGGTGCTGGTGAATTAGTCAAGAAGAACGGTGGTGAAGTCATTGAATATTGTTTTGTTATGGAATTGGACTTCTTACATGGTAGAGATAAGTTAAGTGCTCCAGTCTTCACCTTGTTCTCCGGTCAAGACAAGAAGCTCGAATAAGTGTTCATTCTTATTATTAGTTTATTATTATTATTAAGTACTACTTATGTATAAATATATGTATTATCGTTAAATCGTTATTCTCTTCTACTTTCTTCTTTTTTATTTTTTTGTGTGTTGGTATAATGGTATTTTATTATGGTATCCCTCAGTTTCCTTCCTTATCCACTCTTGAAGGCTAAAAATGCAAGCTCACCAATATAATAGTAAATAAAGAATCCTTGTTCATGGGTAACGTATGAACCAAAACTTTTACCAACAATCACGTGCCATGTTGGACCATAAAGTTGATCTAATTCTTTCTTTAAGAAAGTTGCAAGATCCTTTTCAACAGAATATTTTTCAAGTCCTTGAGCAGAAAGTTCAAAAATTCTTGTTTGAATTTCTTCAGGTAAATCAGAAGCTTTAAGTGTTGCTATAAATATGTTAGTACCAAATAAATATCAAATTTCCATCAATTCAATGATATTCTAGATATCTAGACAATATATTTACTTCCCTATGGAAAGGGTACTAGGCTTAATTACTTCGATATTAAACTACCGCTCCGCTAGGGCCCCTACCCGGGAAGCATCGAGCTCTTCTCCCTTCGGTCGTGCTTCTAGACCTGAGCCGTGCTGAGAGTCAGAAGTGAGCCCTCTCTCCCTGAAAGGGAGCAAACCTCAATGCAATTGCCCTCGCCGGGTAGGCGCCAGCGGAGCATCTTGAGATAAGATGTATTACTTTTAAATACAAAAATCTGCAACAACTCTCCCCGGTAAATATTCCGGGGAATCTCTTACGATTTGGCCGTAATCAAAATCAAACATATAAAAAAAAACATCTCATCTCAACGATACTATTTGTCCTTATATACCATAGTCAGAATCTCACTTAATTCGTTCCTCAGTATATTTATCATTGGCCCTACGTACGTGTATTGTCAGACATTTTGTTGTTTTAATCAAGTTGAAGAAAGGTATTGGTTTTTGTAGTATGTTGTTTTTTTGTTCATAACAAAGTCCATGATTTATATGTTCGACATATAGTAATGCATATAAGAGACTTTTCAAACCCCATAGAAAATGGCTGCAAAGTAAAGCAAACAATTCTGAAAACAATAATTGAAGATGATATTAGTTAGAGTCGAGTTGCGATAGCCATAGTACAGTTAGTTAGTGTAATCTGATTACTCTCTGAAATGAAAATATACCACTTGACTTTTATCATGACTAGGAAAGTATATTTAATACGATGAACCATTTATAAATTCTGCTTACACTCGTTCGTTTTACAATTGTTCAACTTTAACTTATGGCCCCTTTTTAAAGTAGTTAGCAGGTGGTTAAGAATATATATGTATTGGTATATGAGAGCTATTACTACAACTACAGCAAAATGCTCCGCTGGCGCCTACCCGGCGAGGGCAATTGCATTGAGCTTTGCTCCCTTTCAGGGAGAGAGGGCTCACTTCTGACTCTCAGCAGGGCTCAGGGCTAGAAGCACGACCGAAGGGAGAAGAGCTCGATGCAATCGCCCTTCCCGGGTAGGGGCCCTAGCGGAGCGGTAGTTGGAATCCCAAATATACCATATTCATCGTTAGCGTTGGAAGTTAACAGCTAGTTTGCCTTAATATTCATTGCTCTTGCTCGTTTCTGAAATTTAATAGAAAGGTGGGGAAGACTAAAAAAATTAGTAATCGTTTAATGAGCAAATCTAGGCGGGGGGGGACTCATTTTAAGTTAATATATAAAAACCTTTAAGTTTTCTTCTTTCTGACAGTTTGACAATTTTTTTGGTATTCTTCTTCTTCTTTAAAATCAAGTAACAAATTTCCTTTAATTATGTCAAAATATGGATTTATCAAGGTTCCAAGAGAATTAGAACATGCTATTCCTTCAGTTACCCCACCAACCTCTCAGCAGTTAGTTGAATTGCCATCTAGTGCTCTTGCCAAATTCATTTTAAAATATGCCACTGATGAATTACCGCCAAAGGTATTGAATCATTCACTTAGAGTATTCCAGTATAGTGTTGCAATTATCAAGGACCAGTTCCCAAATTGGGATCTTGATCCTGAAGTTGTGTTTGTTACTGCTTTACTCCATGATATCGGGACTACTGATAAAAATATGAAGGCTACTAAGCTTTCGTTTGAATTCTACGGCGGGTTACTTTCGAGGGACTTAATCCTTGAGCACACACACGGTGACCAAGACTACGCTGAAGCTGTAGCTGAGGCGATCATCCGTCACCAGAACTTAGGTAATACCGGGTTTATTACGTCATTAGGCTTGATTATTCAAATTTCAACAATCTTGGACAATGTAGGAGAGAACCTGCAGTTCATTCACAAGGAAACTCTTTCCAGAATCAATGTAGAATACCTGAGAGATGGCTGGCTAGGATGCTTTGCTTCTGCAATTGATAACGAAAATCGTCTTAAGCCTTGGGGTCATACAAGTCAATTGGGTCCTGAAGAATTTAGAGATAATGTCTTACGAAACCAATTACAATATAAAATTTAATACAATTAAAAAAAGAAGGAATACTTTGAAAATGATGATGAAATTGAAAATAGAAAGTGAATCAGGATATTTATATGATACTTTCTATCAGGATATTTATATGTTCCTAAATATTTAGTGAAGAAACATTTAATAATCACAAGGAAAAGAGTAAAAGAAGGAAAAAAGGAAAAAAAGGAAAAAAAGTGAAAGAAGTGTTTTATAAGATGCTCCACTAGAACCTACCTGATGTAGGCGATTGTATTGTTGAGCTTGTCTTTTTTATTTCAGGAGATTTGGGAGACTTGTTCAATGCAGTTGTTCCTTTCTGATAGGAGTATTATAAGCGTCTTCCAAAAAGTATGTAAGAATAATAAATATTAACACAAACTATTTTCAAATTGAGCTTAGAACAATGATAGTAGGAAGAATTCTTGAATGCTTGACCCAGTTTCTCTTGCCGGGGACTATCTTGCACTTTCCATATATATATATATATTGTATAGTCGATGACCATAAGTATTGAATGTTTGGTTGCAGTCACGTGAAAACTGACATATGTGTTTGCGGAAGCGGGCATGGAAAATAGTAAAAGTATATTGGCCCACAACGACATGGTTAAGATTATAAGTATTTTTAATTTCTAAATTTACCTTTAAAGCGAGTGATGACTTCCTCGATAGATCCTTCGAGGATCTTAACCAATTATTTTAAATTGGCTCACTTTTCAGAGATTTCATATACAATTTTTACATCATTATCTTCACAAAATAGTTCTGGATCATCAAATGATCAGTCGTTACTAGAGCTAGAGTTGGAAATTCGTAGGAAGTTTCCAGATATTCTTCTTACGTACTACAACAAGTACTTGTACTGCTTTCAATTTGGCCATATCCAATCTCACAGTGTGATTGAGTCTTTGCAACAGCTGTTCCCTATCCAGGTGAAGTATGAGGGTGTGGTCAAAGTAGATGTCTTGTCGAATCCACCAAAGCTAGGAGCACAACCGCCCCAGGGCCAATTAAACCAGGGGAATCACAGTAAAGGGATCTCTCCAGCGGATCCTTCTGTTGGCGGTAGTGGCAGTACGCCCGATGAAGGTTACCTCTACCTTCCCTTTCTTTCACTTACATTTATTAAGGCGGTGAAAAAGTTGATTCTACTCCGTCTTTCGTTGTCACAAACATCTCGATTATTTGGTAATTACTCTGTCATATCGAAACCAGGGACAAACGAGAAACACATCATCCACATTGACCCATTGCCTCTCCCCAATGGTGATCTTCTTGTTTGCATCACCCAGAAGAATACACTCTCACTTTTTGACTCGTCGTGTGTCCTTGAAAGTGGCCCCGATAATCAGATCCAATTAAAAACGAGTCTGTTTGCAATTTATATCATGCCCTCAGGGATACGATGTCATTTGTACTACACCGATGAAACATCATCAAACTTCACTTATTCACCACCGAAGAATGCCGATTCTATTATTAACTTGTATGAATTAAGTACAGGTTTCCAGTTAAAAAAAGATATTCTTTGGGTAAAATTAATTCCAAATTTACAGCATTTGAACAACCAAACGTCTAAAATTTCCAGATTTATTCATAGTGTCGATAATAAGAAATTTATCTATTGGCCATGGGAATTATGTTTATTACAGTTTGGATTCTCCCAAAAGAAAAAAGAATACAGTGCTACCGCAAAGTCTTCTTCTACAGTGTTTGATTCCGATCCATTCCTGTTAATACTGGACTTTATGGATTTCAACATTTCTCAGCAACAGCAAAACAATCAACTTCTTCAACCTCTACTCCCCACCACATCCATGCCACCACCACAAGTGGGTTCTGTTCAAAATGTATTTAGTGTTCCAAGCGCACAACTGCAGCTGGAAACAGTGGAGCCTGAACCTGCCGATGTTACTATGAATGAAATACTTCACCAAAAGCAAGAAACAAAAGAAATCAACGATGAAGAAGTAGGAAAAGGAGATGAAGTTGAAGAAGAAGACGATGATGGTGAATTTGATGATCTTTTCGGTGGTGATGACGATGACATGGAAAAGGATGAAAGTGAATTATCAGAACAAAAAGAACTGAATCATGATGAGAATGATAAGGACGAAATTGTTGTAATAGATAAGGATGATCTTCAAGGGTTTGATAAAGATGAGGAAACAACAATACAAACAAAAGGTAGAGAGTATGAAGGCGAAAATGAAGAAAATGAAAGGGTTGATGTTATGGAGAATGGGTTGGGATTGAGCATAAAAGTGAGTGATTCAGTTAGCCCAGTTCCATTACCAACATTACCTCAAACTTCGGGAAGTATAAATTCAACAACCAGCAGTAGTAATACTAATAACCACAATCCTGTATCATATTTTGATATACCGAAAGACCAAATGACAATTAACCCTTTCAAAAGCTTTACCAAAGCGGCAAAGACTCCGTACAATGATCCAGGTGCCCCTGTACCAGTTCTGGCAACGCCATTCATTTTCCAAACTACCAATTTTACTGGAGTACCTTCCTCTACCCCCGCATTACCTGCCAGTGGTGGGCCGGCTTCAGATGCTGAAGATCTGGCATCAAAATCTATTTTTCTGCCACTTCATTTCAATCCGATTATAAAAAGTAATATCGATACCAAATATGGTAGAGGAGGAAAATTTTATGTAGCAAAGGAAAATGGGAACGATAATTTAAAGAGAAGGTCTATAAGGGCTACTAGTGTTATTGGATATGAAAGAGAGGAATCAATACCTGCAAATGATGAAAATCAAACTCGTGGAATGATCGCTGATAAGATTGGCGAAGAAGCTGACGAGAGAGATGAAGAGGAAGAAGAGGAGGACGAATCTATGAATGAGGAAGAAGAAAGTGACGAAGATGAGGATGAGGAGATACTTTCTACCCCATTAAAACTTAATACACAAACGCAAGTACAACAACACCAGCAGCAAATGCAAGTACAATCAGTGCCACCGAATATGACTAACCAACCACTTTCGTTTCCAAAACCTACTTCCAGAATTCTCGATGCGGATGTATCACCCAGCGCAACATCTTTACCCCAATCTAGTGGAAAATTAGAATCCCCGTTTGGAGTTGGTACCGGAATTGGCATAGGCATAGGTGGGGGTGTTGAAGGCGTTTTTTCGTCTCAAGTTGGAACATCAATTTCTCCAATTGAACAACATATGCTGCCACCATTTATAAAAGAATTTCTGGAAAATGAAGAAGATGAGAAGGAAGTTGAAATAGAGGAAGCAGTGGATGCTAATGTGGATGTCGCACCTGAAGAGGAATCTTCTGCTCCAGGGGAATTCAATGGTGGACGTGGTATAAATGGTGCTGGAACTACTGTTAGTGGAATAAGCAGTGAAAACTCTGGAAATGTTCTGTCAGTTGGTACGCCAAATGCATCACTGACATCATCTATGTCAGAATCATCCAATTGCCTTCCATTGATACTTCGTTGCATCAACGTCTCTACCATTCCAACAAAGTTTATACCAAATAATGGTAGCAACTACTCAACCAATCCAACTGACTTCATGTATGTTGATGATGAAGTAGATGATGGTTTAAGTAGTGTTGATGGTATAATGTCTGTTAAATTAGCCAATTTAGATGATTTTTTGAATTGGTTAACGCCATCTATTGTGTTTGATATGGGCATGAACTTAACTAGGATTCAAAATAAATTGCAACTAAACTCACCAGATACTAATAATGAAGTATCTAATAATATTGATGGACAGCTGGTTGGGTTTGAAGATATTTTTCTTGAACAGTTTCCAAATGCTTATAGAGTAAATCTTAGTGAATTTATTTGTGATTTAAGCGAACAAATTAAAAAATACGACTCCAATGATATTAATACCCATGAAAGCAACGCAATGGAACTTGAAAATCAATTAAGTTTCCTTGATGATATTACAAATGACATTATGCTAAATCCAAAGGCTCAATTAAAGAGATTGATGTCGTTGGACTGGGACTCAATTTATACTAATGAATTTCAAAATGAAGAAGTCAGTAAGGAGTATAAGACCACCTTAGATAATTCCATAAGAAGATTGTTTAACAATAAAGTCGACGAAGACGAATCTGAAGAGGTGTACGATTATAAGGACAACTTTTTCAGATTATCTCCTTCCAAGGCCAAGGTACATAAACAGAAAAATACCATTGTAAACTTGAATAGCATTGGGCTAAACTTCTGGCAATACTTAAAGCTTAGTCCAGTACATGGAGAGAAAAATTTCCAAATTGTAATGATAAGTCAAACCATTGATTATCATTTGGATTGTAATTATCAATTTTTAACGTCTTTGGCTTACAATTATGGAGATTGTCGCTTTGGTGATATTTCATGTTTAAACTTATCTTCATCATCTGATCTTGATGGAATATCAGGTGGAATCATTCAGTTTGATGAAGGTGTAGATTACTATAGACAAGTTAATAAGAAATTAATGTCTATGGCTGAGATGATTCGTTTAGATTTGATAAATAAGAATAATCAATTTGAGTTTGATCGACCATTGTTACTTCTCTTTGTCAATTTTGATGAATCTATTGATAGTTTAGTGAAAATTGCAAAATTATGTCGTAACTTTAAGCTTGCATTACATCAGCATCAAGTTCCATTAGTTGAAGTGTTTAGCCATGTCATCCCTCTGTCTGTTATCTTTAAAGGTGAAGAAGGTGGTCGTTATCGTCTGAAGTACATATCGAACTTAAAGCTTCTGAAAATCTCCATGAACTTATACAACAATTGTCCTGAACAATATAAGGGTGGAGTAAATAGGGAAGTTAGCGTTCGATCAAATTACACCCAATTAGTTAAGGAACTGCAAACTAAAATAGATTTCAAGTTGATGGGAGTGAAAGATAATAGCCATGGTGCTAACGGTAGTTTCAACGGTGAAGTATTTTTACATTTGGCTTACGAACGATCTATTGATAAGAATTGGTTAGTTGCAGCATGGTCTGATTCAATTGGACAAGTAACTTATACCAAATCGTGGTATTGTTCTCCTCAACAAAAGAGAAACGGTGTGAATACAGGTGGATGTCATGACTTAGGTGAAATTTGTGATGAAATATGGGATGTTTCGAATGAGTTGTTTAGGAAATTGAATCAAGATATAATTAAAGAGATGTCAGGATTTGGAGGAAAGAAGTTTTTAGTGTTAACTAGAATCAATAGTATTATTCCAGATGATGAATTGGTTCATTGGAAGAGATTAAGTGTCAAACATAAAGATGTGTCACTAGTGGTGTTGAGTGTAAATGATAGTCCAAAGTTATTATTTAAACAATCAAGGGAAATTAAGCAGGAGGAAGGAGAAAGTGCTGTAATGGATATCGACCTTGCAGTTACCGATGAAATTGCTGCTGATATGGAAGCCGTGGACTCAGTTAATTCAAAAGGATCCGAGTCTGATTTTTTCAAGAATTTTTCAATCCCTGAATCAAATAACCCATCGCCAAATGCAGCTGGAATTATGATGTCTACTTCTCCATATAACGGATCTGGGGTAAATTTCCACTCACCACAATTTTTTTCAAATGCACCGGCCAACTTCCTTTCTCCACAGGACTTTATCACCACAAGTTCAGTTACAGCAAGCCAGATTAGTGGGAAAGGCAACAATAAGAATGATAAAAACGGACAATTTCTCTTAGATCCAAGAGATACCATACATGCTGTACTTCCAAAGATTCCCTTACCATCTTTCAATTCTCCAACTAGGCTAGGGATGAAAATTGGTTATTTATTGAAGGAAACAGATAAAGTCAAAATGAATCTGATGAATGGGGAGAATGATATTCTTGTTTATGAAGTAAATTTATTAAGCTGCTCTAATTATTGGAACTTAAATTCAATTATGAAAATAATATTAAAGCAGTATAAGAACTTGATTACATTAAATGATATTCTAGGAGTAAGAGATACGACGTCAGACGATAATGAATTAGATTATTTAGTGACAGGGTTAATTCCTTGGCATGTTGCTGCTGTATCAAAGACCTTAGAATATTTGGTACTCATAGACGTTGAACAATAGAGAAAGGGCGGCTTATATCGAAATAAAAATTCCTATTCTTTGTTAGATAGACTGTACTGTAGCGATAATTGATGACTTTGATATATTTGAAGTATGTGGATTTTAGTAACGAACCTTAATACCAATTCCAAATACAGAGAAACACTTATGTTTGGTTATAATGAATGTCAAGTCAATTAAATCAATGTAGTTCAAATATGTGCAGCAATTCACGTGACTTTATATTTTTGATATCAGAGATGCGTGTTTACAGACGCGGTACAAATAATCCAAAACAAGATATAGATGCAATTGTAACTTTGAATATATACAAGAGGATCAAGCAAGAGGAAAGAGTAAGGTTTAAATATAGTTCAGTTATGATTGATACAACTGAAGATTTGTTAAATGCGTATCCACAAGTTCCTGTTGTGGACGATTTTTCAGATGTGGAAGAAGATGACTTCTCATTAGATTTTAATATGCGAAAGCACAATAGTCCATTAAAGAATGGAGCTGGGAAGTATAGTGATTTGACTATGCATAGTGATTTCATGGACTTTGATGTTGACAGCGCGCTTGCTGAAGATACGATAGACCGTGAGATTGGTAGACTAATAGATGAGAAGAAGATTGATAATTATAAAGGACTCGAAGAAACTGGTAATAATACTGAACTTTTGATACGAGAAACACACAAGTTTATAAATAGGTTACCCAAAGGAATGATGAGCAGTTCACAGGGTGAGAATTATCAGAAATTGCTAACATCGTCTATTAGCAAGTTGGTGAAGCAGCTAGAAGCAGAGAGGGAGAGCAAGGTGAAGTTGGTAATGGAGACGCGCAAGGCTGGAGATGAAGAGCGAGAAAAGTTATTGAAACAGGTTTCGATTTTAAGAGCCGAGAATTCGAGGCTAACGAGCGAGATAAAGCTGAAAGCAGAAGTTGAACATGGTCAATGGAAGTCACAGGAGCTGGCAATCATAAGAGAGAGAGATTTACTTCGAGAGAAATTGATCAAGTACAAAGGTTTGTATGAAAAAGAGAAAAGGAAACCACAGGTTGAGGAGAAAAATAGTATTCCAATTCCTCCTAAATCTGCACCACCCAATTTAAAGTCTAATAGTCCGGAATCGGAACCGGCAGTTGTGGTTCCGTCGTTGACAGAAGAAGAATTGAAAGGAATGATGCTTAAAATATTACAAGAAAGAGATTTATCAAATACGAAAAATTCTGAAACACAAATAATTAACGACGCAAAGAAAATAAAGTTTAAATTAAACGGTTATGAAAATGAAAGTGAAAGTGACGAGGTTATACTTGAAACGATAGCTGGGAAGATACCGGAAGTTTGTGAAAAGGTTATTAAACGGGACACATCAGAAAAAGCACAAGATAATCGAGACATTGTAGTTCGATGTTTTATAAATTACCCTCCAAAAGAAGAGGCTAACAATAAATCAACAACAGCTGCCACTGAAAAAACCGAAAATGTCAAAGAAACATGCAAACAATGTAATAGTGAAGTTGTTTTGGAGCAACCAGGTGATACTATAAATTTAATGGGTGAATATAAGTGGACTATTTAATGAATAAATGATACAGATGAAAAATAGAAAACCTGTCAAATATGAAAGACAGAAATAAACATTACAACAGTAGGCTTCGCTAGCCCCTAACCGAAGAGAGATTTTCTTCTATCTCCCAGTAGGGTTAGAAGGAAAAGTTGAAAAATTTATGGGAGACAAATTTGAGTTTGTTTTCAGTTAGGTGCTAGTGAAGCGTTGTGGTATATGTTTTAGAAATCATTTGGTAAAATATATAAGTTGAATGTAGATGATGCTCATCGCTACACTACGGAAGAAGAAGCCCGAAGCACATGTCTACACTGTAGAAGGAATTTTTCATTGAGACGTAGCTTCTTACTTTATTTTGTAGAATAGGAGTAGGAATTTAGTCAAGGATAATGAATTGAAAAATTTGTGGGTAATATATCCGAATGATAGAAAATAACAATACATGAGAAAATAAAGGAATACAATTAAGTAGCGGAAATTATAGTGTATGACAATAACTCAGTGCAAAGAAGATAAGTTGAGCTAAAGGGGAGTAAGTAAGGAAATAGGGGTCGAGGAGAAATAAGAGGGATGTATATAAGTCAGATGTTGTTAAAATGAGATTACCTGGCGGACATTTAGGGACGATAATATGAACCACTTAAGAAGTAATTAATAAGTTAATGATATTGTTCTCGCTAAGATAGGTCCGCTTGTTGCGCCTTGCATTATCTTTTGTAAAGATGAAAAAAATCTGCCGACTTCTGAGCTACTTCTAAGCCAAGGCCCGGTCAGGGCGTCGGTAACTTTTTCCCAGGGGAGTGACCTTGTAGACTACACAATGTAACGCTTGCAGATAGGCCATATGGGAAGAAGGAAAAGTTAGAGGGAGGGACTGAAGAAACCTGCTCTAAAGCCTCACATGGAAATTTCTTGCTTGCTTAATTCTAAATTTGACTCAGACGGGAAGAATGAACGTTACAAAATAACGTTTTGTTGCAACCTTTTTTATTTTCCTTCCTTTAATATTACACTAGCTTAAGGATTCTTTATTGAGACAGGTTTCGTCAAGTGTTATGCATCCGAATTCTTTATGCATTGGGAGGAAAGTTACCGTCAATAAAAAAAAAAAAAAAAAAATTAAAACATTCGTGACGGTACAATCACTAAAGAGAAAGAAACATGTAACAATGTGTCAGTGGGGGCTGATACAACAATAAGCTAGAGGATGCCTCAGGAAGGATGGATTCGGGATAAACATTATTATTATTGCTTTTTTTTGTTGTTTTTGAGGCAGATCTTCTGATCGTCGATGTGGCTGTGAAATTAGTGAAATCTCTATGATTACTATGAATGGTTAGTATGGGTGAAAAATTACGCCGCACCGAAGAAAATAATCAAATAGAAGACCATTACCAATTAGGCAAGATAAGTTTTCATGAAATCAAAATAAACAAAGAAGGGCAATGGTGGGTGGGAAAAAGAATGAGAGTGGTTGGTCCGGATTGGTGAGGGGGGTGACCTTAGTTACCTACCGCGCGAGGACAACTAATTAGTGATACATGTATGAAACGAAACGAAACGATAATTCAGTGAGATATGAAGAAATGGGTGCAATAAAATAAAATATAATGAAATGAAATAAGAATAAAAGTTAAAGTAAATGTAAAAGTAAAAACAAAAGTAAAAATAAACGACACTATTGAGCCAAAAGGGAGATGGAATAAGGTAATTGCTGCAATAAAAGCGTCGTATATAGAAATCAGTTTAACTTTAACTCTCAACTAAGTAACTAGGGTTGCTACTTCTTTAATCTCACTCATACTACACTTGGCTCAGTATAAGTTTCTGCCCAATTGATGACGCATTTTGACGAAGAAGGTACACACACATGACGAAACTATAGGAAACCCCAAACATCATACGCACTCAATGGGCCCCTTGTTTCCCCGAATATTATTTGAATACTAACACTTACTCCTTCCATGAATAGTGCATTGTGTTTTCGCGATTAATATGCAACTCAGCTCCTGGTACGCGGACTCATATACACTCTGTTTACAAAAGACATTTTTTTGTACGCGAAGCTGATTGCCTAAATAGGGCCATCCAAAACAGATCGGAAAAGAGTTACAAAGAAGAAGGGAAAAAAATTGCTTTACTTAGTTAGCTTGAAAGGATTCAAAAAATTTATTTACTAGCTAACAAGTTAACAACTAACAATTAGCAAGCATCAAGGCATCAAAGCAAAAACAAGGAACCACCCAAAGAATTAGAACACGCACGTCTCTATTCTTCTAGACCTTTCCTCCTTCTTTTCATCTACACACCGACCCTTTTTAAAAAGGACTGACTGGCGGCATAGCATCTCTTCTCATAGACAGAACAAACAAACCACTACCACCTCCACTACCACCTCTACCACTACAGAGAATTCCTTCCATATACTTTCTCGTGATCGCTAATAAGTAGCTATGCCACAAACAATTAATAATGAAAACGAGCACCGATTGACAAGGTCGAAGGTTGATCATCCTAGAGAGGACGTGGTTGACAAACCTTTCAACTCGGCGGTTGTTGTTAATTCTAGGGAATATCTTGGAGACTTATCAAATCAAGAAGATGGATACAATAATCACATTCACAGTAGTAGTAGTAATAATAATAATAATAATAATAATAATAATAAGAGACGACTCCCTCTTGGCGGTGATAACCAGCCCCTTCAACAAAGAATTAAACCAGATGTCATACCACCAAGAATGCCCCAGAAGAGGCAGGCAACTGAAAGCTCAACAAATCTTGTAGAGAAACTTCATCCTAATATTCCAATTCCGGGAGACTCCAACACCATGGGCGCCGGCGCCGGGTACAAAAAGTCAAAGCTTTCCACCACCGGCGTTACTGGTGGTTCCGAACATAATGAAGTTATTGGCAGTGAAGGTGTTGTTGGAGAAAATGAAAATGCCACTGGCGCCAATGCCGATGCAGTTACAGATGTCAATGCTGATCTCGAGACTTACACCTGGGAGGATTTGGACGAAGAAGATATTGATGACCCATTGATGGTCAGTGAATACGTCAACGATATATTCCCATACTTGAGGGAATTGGAATACAAAACACTCCCAGATTCACAATACTTGTTCAACCAAAAGCAACTTAAACCAAAAATGAGATCAATTCTTGTGGATTGGCTTGTAGAAATGCACCTTAGGTTCAGATTATTACCAGAAACTTTATTTCTTGCGATTAATATTATGGACAGGTTCATGTCACTTGAAATTGTCCAAATTGACAAGCTCCAATTACTCGCTACTGGCTCACTTTTCATCGCTGCCAAGTACGAAGAAGTATTCTCTCCATCAGTTAAAAACTATGCCTACTTCACTGACGGCTCTTACACCGAAGAAGAAATCTTACAAGCCGAGAAGTTTGTACTCACAGTATTAAATTTTGACTTAAGTTACCCAAACCCAATGAACTTTTTAAGAAGAATCCTGAAGGCTGATGACTACGATGTCAGATCCAGAACTTTAGGTAAATATTTACTTGAAATTTCAATAATTGATTATAAATTCGTTGGAATGATGCCATCATTATGTTCTGCATCTGCAATGTATATTGCAAGAATAATATTACAAAAGACCCCAGTATGGAATGGAAATTTAGTTCATTATTCCGGTGATTATAGAGTTGAAGACATGAGAGAGTGCATTGAAAAAATAATTGCATTTTTAGTTTCACCAGTTGAACACGAAGAATTTCATAAGAAATATGCCAGTAGGAAATTTATGAAGGCAAGTTTAGTTTGTAGAAGCTGGGCAAAGAAAGTGGTTAATGAAGGGAGAGATATATTTGCCTAAGTAATGAAAACAAATCCAAAGAATTACCTATTGCATTATTTTCTCCTTCCATTTTCTTATACCCAGTCTCTTGATCATCCAGTATCATAACATGGCCCACCAAATTAGTTGAACAACGCGTGCTAGCTCACTCTTCTTCATCATATTAACATTCCTCTGCATTACATCAGCATCATAATAGCTATTTGGCTACACAAAAATGTTCCCTTCTTTTAAAGTATATACATTACATATTCTTTTTCTAAATCGCATCATGCTAGAATGTTGTGAATAATAATACATACCCTTTAGATATAAGTGTTCTTGTACTTACTTCCAAGAAAATCAATTAGGAAACCAACTTGGAAGAATAGATATACTAGAAGCTAATCAGTTTTCTTTCTTTCACCTCAAGGATTCTGAAGTGAAATGAAATGAAATGATAAGATTTCTAATGTATAATATTTTAGAGCCAAATGACTAATATTTAAATTCTAACACCATACAGCAGAACCACTCTACTTAAATCAAGCCTCCAAGTATGGCTTTGGTGTACATAATGGCTACCGATATGTTGTTGATATTCCTGCATACATTTACGACGCGTGTGTGTATTTTTCTACTATATATACAATTTATGGAAACACCAACAATATTATACCAGTGATTCTAGACAAATACTTATAATAGACATGTTTCAAGGGTTTGTTTTCTTGCTAGTTGAGTCTGAAGATTTTAGTGCTGATGGAACTGGAAATAGGTCACTTTCAGAGTTAGTTAAAAAACTTGAAGAGAATGAAGCTGAAGTAATCATCAAGAAGATCCATGAAAATGACGTGAATTATTTAGAAAATGATGAAAGTTCAAGAGATTTTGATGACAAAGCTTTACATACAACGCCAACGCACATTGTAGCAACCAGTACCGAATTTATCGAGTACGCATTGGCTAATACTTGTATGGTTCCTGTGACAACTCCGGGCTGGGTTTTTGAATCGGTTGAGAACGGTCGCCACTTAAATCCGAAATCATTTAATCCAGACCCGAGATATTTCTTGAAGGATGTTTTCGTTTGCGTTGCTGATAATCTTCCCGAGGGAGACAAGGAGATTATATATGGTGGAGTGCGGGCGTTTGGTGGTCAGTATTTAGATGATTTAACGAGGTATACTACTCATTTGGTTGCGATGGACTTGAAGAATGATAAGAGTGTCATCGCTGCTAGTGCTGTTGGTGGCGTTGACATTAAGATAGTTACTCCTGACTGGATAGATGAATGTTTAAGGAGAGGCGAAAGAGTTGATGAGGGAGAGTTTCTTGTTACATCTGAAGGAACACGATTTGATTCTAGCCCGGTAGCTATATCAACCACATCGAATGATCCCACCGCCGGTGAATCTGGTTTAAGGGATTCGGTCTCCGCTAGTATGACTTCTGACTTACTAGCTGGGAAGTCTGTTTACATTTCACCAGATTGTAACCTTTCTCCTCGACTCTTCAAGACAATTTCATCTGTCATAACAAATAGTGGCGGAGAAGTCGTACCAACGTTTATTGAAACTGTGAATATCTACATCGGCACTTACCGTCATGGTTCTGCATTCAAACAGGCTGCTTCTTCTTCGACTACGCTTGTAGGCACTTTACAATGGCTTTATTCGATTATTATCACCGGGAAATGGGTTTTACCCACCAACTCTAACTTGCTTCATTATCCATTTCCAAAGGAGCCTCTTCCTGGTTTTAATTTGAAAGTTTGTATAACCAATTACACCGGTGAGGCAAGATTTTATCTTGCTAAGTTAATAACTATCATGGGTGGCCAATTCACAAAGACATTAACAAAGGAAAATGACATATTAGTTGCTGCAAAACCTATTGGTAAGAAGTATGAAGCTGCCAGATATAAGTGGAGTGGTGAAATTAAAATTGTTAACCATTTATGGTTGGAAGAGTGTTATAGAAATTGGAAGGTTATGGATTGTAACGACTTACACTATCAATTCGAAAATGGAAGGGTTGGGGAATTGATTGGAAGAGTTAGATTGGATACTAATGTACTTACAAAATGGTGGGAAGAAATAAATAAAGATGGTGTTGATGATAGTATGAGTGAGGATGAATCAACTCAGCCATTAACAAAGCCAAAAAAGAAGAAGGGTGTAATACTGCAACCCTTAGAGACTCCAGTTCGAAGGGCTACATCCCCAAAAACCACACCTGCAAAGGCTACTCCGAAGGCTAGCACACCAAAAAAGTCTTCCACGGATTTAATGGTATCGCCTAGTGGGGATGACAAGGAAAATGCGCCAGTTAGAGGAGGTAGATCAGCTAAACAAAAGGCAGCTGCTAAACTCCATTCTGACATAAACGATTTAAATCAGTTTCAAAAAAGTGGTAAGAGTGCAACTAAAATGAAGCACTATCTTGATAACATAACACCAGAGAGCGAAGAACCAGTACCAAAGAAATTGAAGTCGGTGATTAAAAATAATACAAACAACATTCTCGCGGTGGCTACGGGTTGTGAGTCTGACTTCACACTTTCTCTGTCAGACCTTGTTACACTCTCTCAAATTGGTATAACGATTCTCAATGATTATTCCGCAACTGAACCGATCAACACATTAATCGCCCCCAGAATTATGAGAACAGAGAAATTCTTGAAATGTCTCTCCCAAGTTAATCAAATAGTCCACCCTAGTTATATAACGTCTGTCCTCAATGGTGAAGACGTAAATGTATCTGATTATACCTTAGAAAAAGTCCTTGGTGAAAAGGAAGTTAATCAAGAATTGGGTTTACCAGCCCGATCAGATGGGTTATCGAAAATCTTGAACTCCCCAACTAAAGGAAAGGTGTTTAATGGGATGCATATAAATTTAAGTGCAAACCTTAATGGAGGACCGGAGGTTATTACTAAAATCTTACAAGCACATGGATGTGAAGAAACAAAGGTAATTAAGAGTGTTTCCGCAGCAAGTCTTAAAACATTTATTGGAGAGAAAGAACATTTGATTTTCATTGCACATAAGGTAAAAGATTCGAAAGCAATAGTTAATTTTAAGAAACAAAGACCAAATGGAATGGTACTTGACTGGGATTGGTGTGTGAAATCCATATTTCATATGCAAGAACAACCATTTGAGAAATTCACACTTTAATATTATCAGTACATAGTCGGTAAATCCGAAATTAAGAAGTATTCTAATTTGAGATAGTTTCTACATTGTGATTATAAAACAATTATATGTATTTCTTTTGCTTTCTACTTTCTTTAGATACTTTTTTTTTTCTTTTCTTAGTTTATCTTTTCAATTTTACATGAATAAATGGAATGATTATTCTTTTTCATATTTTCAAGGAGGGGCGGGGCTAAATATCTATTAAACTAAAACCACCTTCCCCGTTTCGTTGCGGTTGTTGTTGATGTTGTTGTTGCTGCTGTTGAGGAGCGTTCCCAAATCCGTAACCAGTATAAGCTGGGTTAATTTGTGGATGCGCTTGTTGCTGTTGCTGCTGTTGTTGTCCTTGATATCCAATACCGGTGTTCAAGAATGGATTTCCAGTAGCGTTTGTAGTCAATCTAACATCCCCATAGGCTGGTTTGATACCAGTACCACTTGAGTTTATGAATTGTGTAGTCTTTGTGTGTTGATGCGGGATTCTGGTGGCACCAGTATTACCAAAGGTATCAATTCCAGTACCTTGAGCAAGAAGGTTATTTAATTCAGAATGAGTGGAGTCGTTAAACTTGGAAGATGAAGTGTTTTGTTGTTTGATTTGGGTTGGTTGAGTAAAAAATTGAGGTCGTTGTTGCTCTTCCTGTTGCTCAGACAAAGTGTTGAGTGAAGGTTGAGATTGTTGAGTTGGTCTTGAAGCTGACTCTGATTGCATGGCAAATGGATTGTTGGATCCAGTTTTTAATGGCTGCATTGGCTCCTGAACTTGTGGTTGGTGAAATCCAGTGAATTGAGGTTGGTACTGTTGTTGCTGAGGCTGGTAGTAACCAGTTGCCATAGATGATTGTATTGGATTACCAAACATGTCGTACTGTTGTTGTGGTTGCATCTGTTGTGCATAAGCAAATTGTTGTGGTTGTTGCTGAAACTGGTAACCAGTGACATAGTATTGTTGCTGAAACTGCGGTTGTGGTTCATCGTTTAAATCTAACAAGTTTTCACCTTGTAACTTCTTTTGTCTCCTCATTTCATCTTCTTCGAGAGATAACTTCAATGCAGCCTCTAAATCTGGGTCATTAAGATTGGCTTCAGCGGCCAATCTTCTTTGTTCTTCTTCAGCAGTGAGTTTTGATAACTCCAAAGCCTTTTGTAAATCATCATCGTATGGTTCATTGCCCCTCGATGATGGTCCACTGTTTGTATTGGTCCTGCTACGATTTTTTCTTGATTTTGGTTGTTGGGACTTTCCAGCCAATTCTCTTTCGTGCTTTAATCTCTCATCATCTCTCAAAAGAGATACCAATTCCTTTGCCTTGACTCTAATTAACGCACCTTGATCAACGTCAGTTTCATCAAAATGTATAAACTCTCTCAACGTCTTGACGATATACAAGTTATCCTTTGCCCACAAGACACACTTTTCAGAACCAAATCTAACTAAATAGTCCAAAACTGTTAATGATTTGGCAACATGACGCCAATTCTTACCCTTGTCGTTCAATCTACGATCCAACATATCCATTATTTCTAAGAAGTCAGTTTGAGACTGGTAGGTCAACGAAGCGATGTCTTCCATATCGTAAGTAGTTGGACCCAGTGGGTCGTTCGATGTAGAATTTCTGACTAGAACCTGGACCGATGAGTAGCCATTGGCAACATTTTTAATCGATCTAACAAATGACTTAGACATCTCTAATCAGCACCTTAAAAGAAATTGAAGTTCTCCTATTTTATATTTTTTTTTGTACTGGTGGTTGAAATTATACTCTTATTTATATTGATGAAATACCTTGCTTGACGGTTCTCCTATAAATTCGATTGTTTACTAATTTTGGTCTTTTTCTCTTTCTCTTTTTATTAGTTTATCGCAACTCTTCCACAATTTGTATCTCCTTCAATTTACAGTTCTAATACTAATAACACTTGATCAACCACTAGTCGTTGTCGGGTTCGATCGTAGGGGGATAAAAAATGCTATGGTCAGTGGGGGAATTGCGAGATGGTATATATGCAGGTTTAGATTTAGATGGAAGGAATTGCTCTATGCTATTATGATAAGCCAAAGCCAGAGCAGTGATAGAAGAAAGAAGAAAGAAGAAAGAAGACAGGTTGAAAAGAAAGTAGAAGGCTGATTAAAGAATTAGGGTTTCCTTGTCAAGGGAGTTTTGGGCAGGAAGGACAACTTTTGGTGGAAATTTCGGAATTATACAAACCAGTACTGGGGCAATGTCGGTCAGGTATAGTTTCTTAATGAGATATTTTTTAGTTTTTTGCGATCATGTATGGGTATAATTCCGGGCCGCAGTTTACTTCGATAAGACAGAAAACGTTAACTTGACGACGAGCCTAACCCAAACAAAGCTCATCTTAAAAACCAACCGCTTTCACGATAAGCTTAATGACGTACTAAAGCTTATATACAAGATTCCACAAATTTTTCAATGTCTGTCTCCGTAGCCTTTTTTCAAATACCTTGTTTTTTTTTGCTTTCTATCTAAGATTCAGTTCAAAAAAATGGGTGCAAAAAAATATACCTAAGATATCTCAATTCTTAAAAAACCATATTTACATTGTTAAACACGAAGTTCAAATACTCCGGATATATATACATTTAAGATCCTACACTGGAACCTACCCGGCAACAGCATAGCCATTGAAAATTGAACTTTTTTTTGCTCCCCTCCATGGAGAAACGTCTTGTATTAAGCTCCCAGTAGGGCTAGAAGCACGACCGAAGGGAGAAAAGCTCAATGCAATTGCCCTCCCCGGGTAGGGGCCCTAGCGGAGCGGTACCAATGGAATATAATTTAAATCTCTAAAGTATTTAAGACGCTCCGCTGGCGCCTACCCGGCGAGGGCGATTGCATCGAGCTTTGCTCCCCTTCGGGGAGATCTTTTTAATATTCATAGTAGACTATAGAAAAGCAACTCCAACAGAAAAGAACCATGCACAATGCAAATATAGGCACCATAAAATTTACTCCAATTGCGGCTATATAGAACTCAGCCAAAGAGAGATATAGAGTCAGAATAATTAAATTGCCCTCAAAGAATAGGAACTCATCTAATACTGTATTGAAGGGTAGGGTAGGGTAATAATATATTATATATTAATATTTTTGATAACTAAAGGAAATCACGTGATTAATGTTACACAAAAAATTAATTAGTAATATAAAAGACAGGAATAATAGGAAAAGCAAATTAATAAAAGAAAAAGATAAAGATAAATATAAATATAAATATAAATAAAAGGATACGATTTTCTTTTTAGAAGAAGTGGTATTATATTGAATTTATTGTTAATAGGTGAAAGATAATAATAAGTAGCAGCCTATTTAATCTGGCCTGGGAGAAAGTAAATTTCCAGTAGATAGTTCAGTCGCGCAAGATAGTATTAGTGAGTAAGCAGCAGCAGCAGCAGCAGAAGCAGCTTTAAAGAGAAGGAAGATCCAACAACGGAAACAACAGTTTGATAAAAAGAGAAAGTTCTAAGGTAACTGGGTCATCTAAGAAGAAAAAAAGATAAGGCTAAAGTTTACTGTTTATAACTACAAGTGATAACTTGGTGGTTGTATTACAAGGGGGATAATAAAGGTTGTTCTTAATTCCTCACCCTGAGTCACGGGACCTAAGGTTCGTGTATAAAACCAAAAACGACAAGGGCCAAAAAAAGAAGAGAAATAAAAAAAAAAAAAACAACATAAAAGTTCAGAAACAGCTTTATTTTATTTCGGAAAGAAAAGAAAAAGAAAAGGAAAGAAAAAGAAAGCTGGAATTTTGGTTGCCGACATGTCGTACTATTCTCCAGAATTTAGAAGATGTCGTCGTTGTAAGAGAAAGAGACTTGACGACGAGCCACCTGAAGTGCGCCAGTACAAGACGTGTGCAAAGTGTAGAATTATTGAGAGGCAAAAGAAGAAGCTGAAGAAGCCTTTGGCTGAGGAAACGATGGCGTACGGGTTGAGGCAATTGCAGGAGCAGCAACCGGGGAGCTGGAACGATGACTTTTTGGAAACAAATGATGCCTTTGAAGACCTGGCCAGGGCTAGCTCGAGGGTTCCAACTAGACATCACCATAGCAGCGCGCACCAGACGCATTCATCTTTGGTCGCTACTGCTGCTGCTGCTGTTTCTGCTGGCGATGCTTACCTGATGCTTGGGTATGAGGTTGATCCACTGAGCTACCAGTACGAGCCACAGCAGCAGCACCATCAGCAGCAGCATCAACATCAACAACAACAACAACAGCAATACCAACAGTATCAGCAGTATGGTGGAGGAGCATCTTATGCAGGACTGCAGCAGCAAAGCCAAAGTCCAGCACCACTAGCTTCAGTTTCAGTTATAGGACAACAAGGTCCTGATTATTTAACGCCTGGTCCATCTACGCCCGATTATGGTAACAATATCAACAACAACAACAACAACAGCAATAATAATATTAATAATAATAATAATAATAGTAATAATGGTATTGTGGTTGGAAGTGGAGCTACTGGAGCTGGCAAGAGTTCATCATATTGTGATGTCTGTGAAGGAAAAATTCCATCAGGTAGCTATAATCTTTGTGATACATGTGTTTCTAACCCATATGGATTAGACCACGTTTATGGTAATTTTTCAGATTTCCTTCAACAAATTACCCCGGATAAGAATCTTGATGTTTCAACTTTAACATTTATTAAAGAAGTTGTTGCTGCACCAGATTTTAATGAAAGCTTAGATACAAGCAATGTGAATCCCAACAACGAAAGGCAATTTAAAGAATTAGTTTTGAATAGCATTAAGCAAATATACCTTAACGCTGTCATGGCAGCTGTTGGATATAAATTTACCAGAGTTCTGTCTAATTTAGCAGTTTCAAGTCATACTGCACCAACAATTGATCCAATTACCGGGAAATACTTATACAAGAATACTCAATTGGTCAAAGCATTATTTAAATGTAAAGGAGATGATGGATTAACCGGGATTATACCAAATATTCAATTATTTGTAACATATAATTTATCAACTAATATTATTGTTATAAAGTTAAAGAGGAAAATTGAAGAATTACAAATGATTGCTCAATCACAAATTCCAAAAGCAATTGAAACTGAAGAAAATAAAAATGCAGCAGAAGTTCAAGAAGAAGCAGAAGTAGTAGTTGAAGATCCTGCTGCTGTTTCTGTTACCTCTGCTCCTGTTGAGGTTGTTGCTTCAGTAGTGCCATCTTATCCAAGCAAATTCATCAATCTTGTTGATAGAATTCTCAAAAACTACAATTTAGAAAATACAAATGGTGAATTACTTAAATATAATTCAACTAGTGGATCAATTATTTATGATATTTTAATTTCTAGAATATCCGAATACCCTGAAGATATTCAAAAGATAATTGAATCATTTGGAAGGAAAGATGAATTTTTAACTGAGTTTATCAATTTTAAGAATAGTGGGATATCAGTAAATGGTGAAGTACGAAAATCAGATTCAGAAATTAAAGATGTGGCAGTTGGTAGTGAAGTAGGTTCAGTTGAAGGAAATCCAGATATTACAAAAGAAGAAGCAGAAGCAAAAGAAGAAGAAGAAGAAGACGAAGTAATGGGTCAAGATGAAGGTAGTAAAGAAACCGTTGAAATATCAGGAGAAATAAAAAGCGAAAATATTGATAATGAAATGAATAACGAAGATATTGATATTGAACCAAAAGGTGTTGATGTTGATCCTGTCTTTGGGATCTAAATTGTAATATACAAAAATAGAAATACACAGATCAATTAAAAGTAAAAGTAAGAGTAAGATTTTTGATCTTGAATACAATTGTAGATATAATTAAAAAAAAAAGAAGAAAAGAAACAATTATTCTCAGCCTTGTAAATGAGCCCTACATACATATATATATTTAAAGTACAAGCCACCACAAGAAAAGCGAGAATTCAGCAGCATCCTTTCTCCCAGTAGGGCTAGAAGCACGACCTAAGGGAGAAAAGCTCAATGCAATTGCCCTCCCCGGGTAGGGGCCCCAGCGGAGCGGTACCAATGAAAACAAGGGATTTATATATCTAAGAGAAGTGAGACGCTCCGCTGGCGCCTACCCGGCGAGGGCGATTGCATCGAGCTTTGCTCCCCTTCGGGGAGATATATATTGACTCTAGATATCCTACCCTAACAATTCCACGAATGTCTAGAGCAACCTGAAGATCCGGACAAAGTATAGAAGAAGGACATAGGGTGGAATAATAGAAAGAAAGATTTGTGATGAGAGAGAGTGTAAGGTGGATTTTAAATCTTCGCCAGTGCTTTGCTTTCTCATTGGGCCATCTTTTGGCCAGTAAGGGCTGAGCGTTAGAAATAATAATTGGTCTGAGTTATAGTATAGTATTATGTGAGACGAGAGTTTATTAGTACAGAGTTAGAGATTGGTGAACAACCCCGCAAATTTCTATGTATATGATAATTATTATGGTGATGATATACGCGAATTGATATTCGCGGTTGTGAAGGGAAGCTGCGCTGCGGCTGCTTCTATATTGAAAAAAAAAAAAAAGCGATCAAAACTTTCGATGATCCTTAAAATAACTTTAACGATTTATCTTTCATCTTCAAGTTCTAAATTTTTCTTCTTTCTGTTTGTGTATTTGTGTATTTGTGTTTTAAGACAAATATATATAAAAAATAATTAAGAAAGGAAGATGAAGTTTAGTGTTCCGGTAATACTGTTGGGGCTCTTCTCCCTCGTGCAAGCGGTTTGGCTCGACACGAACAACGTTACTACTATTAAAGAAGCTGCTGCTTTGATTTCTTACGGTTTGATGGATTATTACCAGGGTGATGAGTACGGTGGTACCATCGGTATGTTTTCGAATCCGTACTATTGGTGGGAAGCCGGTGGGGCTTGGGGTAGTATGATTGACTATACCTACTACTTCGATAATGATTCTTATGTTGATGTTGTTAAGGCGGCAATGGAGTATCAAACGGGTTCTGATTATAACTACATCCCTTTGAACCAGTCCACGACGGAAGGTAACGATGATCAAGGGTTTTGGGGTATTGCTGCCATCGAGGCCGCTGAAAGAAACTTCCTGAACCCTTCAGACCCAAAAATGGCATGGTTGACCTTGGCTCAAGGTGTTTTCAACACGATGCAAGCTAGATGGGATACTGGTCTGTGTGGGGGTGGATTAAGATGGCAAATTTTCCAATGGAATTCTGGTTACGACTATAAGAATTCTGTTTCGAACGGTTGTTTGTTCCATATTGCTGCTAGATTAGCGCGTTACACTGGGAATCAAAGTTACGCTGACTGGGCTGAAAAGGTCTGGGACTGGATGGAAGATGTTAAATTAATTGTTCCACAAGGTGGCTATTGGGCCAACCACGGTGGTT
Source organism: Dujonia santamariae (assembly GCA_030578175.1). NCBI lineage: Eukaryota > Fungi > Ascomycota > Pichiomycetes > Serinales > Debaryomycetaceae > Dujonia > Dujonia santamariae. The sequence goes on along the minus strand of JANIVZ010000092.1, from coordinate 5,890 downwards.
TGCTTACACAAGGTGAACCATACTCATTTGTCTATGACGGTGCCCAAATCGAAAATAACTGCTCTTCTCCTACCCAGTTGGTATGGACTTATAACTTTGGGTTGTTCATTTCAGGGGCTGCTTATATGTATAACATCACAAGCGACGAGAAATGGTTTAACAGAACCGCTGAGTTGTTGAGAGGCTCTTCGATCTTTTTCATCAATAATGAGATTATGTACGAAGCTGCTTGTCAACCCCTGAACAATTGTAATAACGATCAAAGATCATTCAAGGCGTACTTTTCAAGATTCCTTGGGTTAACTGCAGTTATGGTTCCTGAAACCGCAAGCACTATCAGAGGATGGCTTGTCGCGTCAGCTAACGCTGCTGCTCAGTCATGTTCTGGTGGTTTTGATGGACATACTTGTGGGTTAAACTGGAATTATACTGGTTGGGATGGTATGTACGGTCTTGGTGAACAAATGGCTGCGCTTGAAGTTATGCAAAACTTACTCTTTGATCAACGTCCACCTCCTTATACTGCTTTTAACGGTGGTTCTTCCATTGGTAATCCAGCTTCTGGTTATGCTACTGCTATGACAGATGCAACTCCGTTAGACATTACTGCTGGTGATAAAGCTGGTGCTGGTATCATCACTGCAGCAATTGGTGCATCATTAATTGGTTCCGCTGTTTGGTTAGTCATCTAAGCCTCCTGTTGCTCGTCTATCATACTTAGACAGTAAAATTTAAATTTGTAAAATAGAAGTTATATAAAACATATCAAAACGAAATAAAAAAGACGAAAAGATAAAAAGAAAAAGAGATTTTCAATAAATTTTGAGTTGATTTACTTATTTGTTGTAGAACTGGTCAAGAGCTGAAGTTTATCTGTATTTACATGGTGGCATTTCCATAGTAGCCCTAGCCAAGCAGATCCTTAACATGGGTTTGAAATACCCAAAAATTCAGCAGGCTCCGTTGGCGGTTATCCGACAAGACGCTTGTATTGAGCTCTTAACCCTTCTGTCTTGTGCCTATAGCCCAACTGGGAGTGATAATAACATTAGACATTCCAAAGAAAACAAAAGGAGTATATATAAAAAGTTTGCAACAATTAAATAGTAATACGTATATATATAAGTGGGTTAATCACGTGATTGTATTATACAGGAATGAGGGCAAAACAGATAAGGGAGGAGGAGAGAAAAAAGTGACGATGCATACCATTTGTACATTTCTTCTGAGTACAAACCCAATCAGGAAGATCAATCAGGGTTTTATTATATAAGTCGTAAATGTCGGAAGATCAATTCACGTCCATACAATGGGACAGAGATGACGACAACATTTCAAACCTGCCACCGCCGCCACAATACACGCCTATTCATGAAGAGGATGAGGACAGTGGGGAAGGCGGACATGGCAAAGGAACGGACTCTGACACTGAAGATGATCCTTCTAATAGTCTTTTGCTTGCTAGGGAAGATACTAAGCCTGTTATCGAAGATTTTAGTAAGCGTGGGTCTCATGGAAACAATGCTATTAGTAGTCAAGCAAGAGGCGCAGGTTCTGGGGTGACCTCAGGGCCACTTGGTGAAGGTTCTGGTAATGCATTCGATGCATCTGCTATTACGCCTGGCAGAAATGATGCTGAGTCATCTAGCATTAATTCCATAAGTAGTAAGAAGAAGATAGACGAATCCAATGGTGATGAAGATCATATTATCCATGGCATTGGTACTAGTTCTGTTGCTGGTGCTGGTGCTGGTGCTGGTTCTGGTGCTGGCTCTGGCTCTGGTGTTGGTACTACTGCTAGGGATGGTGTTAGTGATAGTGCTGCTATTGATGCCGATGTTGACGAAGAAAGCTCTTGCTCTATCACAACGTCGGTTACGGAACCACAGCGTGAAATGGACTCTGCCTCGAAACCTTACATCTCATATCTCCTTACCACTGTCACGGATAGCAAATCAATTGCTAAGCTCTCGAGCAAGAAGGTAGGCGAGGATAATATTGTTGTCAGCATCAGGAGAAGATACGGAGATTTTAAATTTCTCTATGATTGTCTTTGTAATGACTATCCGCAATACTTGATACCACCATTACCTTCGAAACTGAATTTCAAATACTTGACTGGTGACACATTTCTGACCGAATTTGTCCACAAAAGATTGAATTCTTTAAACAGATTTGTGAGATTCATCTCACAGCATAAATCATTGAGCCGGCTGAAGATTTTCCATCTTTTTGTAAGCGATTCAAGCGATTGGTCAACATTTCAAAAGAATTTGAAGATAAGTAATGGTATTGTTGAAGATGAAAATCCATTTCCATTGAACAAAGTTGTAAATGAAGATCTTCTCACGGAAACAATAATGAATTTCTTGACTCCGTCTAAACATAAAAGAGAAAGTAATAAGGATATTTTGGAAATTAGTGATAAATTAAAGAAATTGTATGAAAATTTGATAAGATTGGATCGAATTTTTGCTAAATTAAATAAGAAAAATTATGATTTAAGTTTTGATTATGAACAATTCCTGAATCAAATAACCAAATTATCACAGACAACACCTGGAGCTGATTTGGATGAAGGAGTGGTTACTAATAATTTTAAGGTATTTGCTAGTTCATTACTGTATTTTTCTGATAATTGGTCAAATTTACACAAGTATATTGATGAATCTTTCTTAGTTACATTGAAAGATTGTGCCAAATACATTGTTAGTTTAACTAACTTGATTGAATTACAACATAATAAAAAAATTGATCTACAGGTACTTCAAGACTATTTAGCTAAGGCGAAAATTGAGTTATTAAATCTTGGAGGGGCCGGTCCTGGTTCCAGTGGACATCATCACGTTCCAGCTCCTAATCCGGTAATTGGAGCTGGTAACTCGGGTGGGATTGTGAACAATACTACTCAATTGATTAAAGATACTTTATCCACTGGGTCTTCGGGAACGATAGGTTCAACCCATACGGAGAGTAAAAGATTAAAGCTTGCAGCAAAAATTGAACAATTAGAAAATGAAATCAACTCCCAAAATACTATAGTCAATAACTTAACTAATAGAATTATTCATGATGAGTACCCTAATTGGGATAAATTTAATAAATTAGAATTGAAAAATTCTTTATTGGGACTTTGCGATGAACAGATTATATTTTATTCTGGTTTGGTTGATAAATGGAGTGAAGCAGAATTAAAATTAATGAATAGATTGAAAGAATTGAGTTAAATCAAGGAAATAGAAGGATTTCTGTGCACGCTAAACAGTTTCAATGACAAATGATACATCTGGGGTTGATGATCCCTGTTTTTTTTTTTTTGTTGGCGGCAGGTTTTCGTCTAGAATTGAAAGATTGTTACTGCATTCTTAATCTTATCTAAGTACGGTTTGGGAATTAAGTAGTTAATAAACATGTTACACTTAGTAGCTGTAGAAGTACCAAGTTAATATAGTTGGATAGACTTTCAAGCCGATTGGAAATCTGCCAAGTATTGGGCAAGCACAATACTACTATTCATTATATTATATCGCTAGTAAAGAGTTGAGAAAGCCTCCTTATTGCGCTTTAACGTACTTCTTATGAAGGGGAGCTCTCAGAACCAGAACCCCTACCTCCACAAAGAAGATGCCATATAATAATAATTGAAATATTAAAAAAAGAGTTGAGAAAGCCTCCTTATTGCGCTTTAACGTACTTCTTATGAAGGGGAGCTCTCAGAGCCAGAACCCCTACCTCCACAAAGAAGATGCCATATAATAATAATTGAAATATTAAAAAACAAGACTAAAGTGTAACTTGAGCGATCATTACATTTCTACTTATTTTATTATTTTTATTAAAAATTAAAAGTAATACAAACTAAAGGAGTTTATATCACAACCGAATATAAAAGTGTAAGAAGAAAGTATAAATCGAATACCATCAAGGTAAAGAAAATGTTAATTGTCTACTTAAGTCATAGAAGAAAATTTATAACTTAAATGTGTAGGCTGGGGTATAATTTGTTACACTAGATGCTCATTAAAATACTAGGATTAATAATGAGTAAATTACTGGTAAGAATGTGGTTGGAAGTAAACTTAATCCAGAGTTTGCTTGTGGAGTGGTTGGAATTGGAGTTACTGTCGAAGATCCTGTAGCTCCTGAGCCTGAGCCTGAGCCTGAGCCTGATCCTGATCCTGTAGCTCCTGAGCCTGAGCCTGAGCCTGATCCTGATCCTGTAGCTCCTGAGCCTGAGCCTGAGCCTGAGCCTGAGCCTGAGTTAGCGCCAGAACCTGATCCTGAGCTTGAGCCTGAGCCTGAGCCTGAGTTAGCGCCAGAACCTGATCCTGAGCTTGAGCCTGAGCCTGAGCCTGAGTTAGCGCCAGAACCTGATCCTGAGCTTGAGCCTGAGCCTGAGCCTGAGTTAGCGCCAGAACCTGATCCTGAGCTTGAGCCTGAGCCTGAGCCTGAGTTAGCGCCAGAACCTGATCCTGAGCTTGAGCCTGAGCCTGAGCCTGAGTTAGCGCCAGAACCTGAAGTAGAACTTGAAACTGGTGAAACACCCAGGGTTGACGATTCAGGACAATAAGTAGTGTAAGTAGTACTAATCTCGGAGATAGTAGTCAAACCAGTAGTTACAGGAATTTTGGTGCACTTATGATCCGAGCAAGATGTAATTGTAATAACAGTTGTTTCAATGTTAGTCTTGGTTGATTCTTTACCAGTAGCAAAAGATTTGGAAATGGTCGATCCAGCACCTGAAGTAGAGGTGATTTGTCCAGAGGATATTTTAGATCCCGAAGAAGAAATGGCAGTTGACTTTGCAGTAGTAGAAGAAGGAATAGAACTTGTTGAGGAAGCTGATACGAAGTTGACAACGGATCCAATAACGGAAGAACCATCTGGACCAGTAATAACCAATTCAAAATTAGCATTATTGTCGGCATTGGCGAAAACAATCCTTATTGGATAAGCGCTACCTGCGGTAAGTTCAGCTGATCCGGATCCATCACCAAGGTGTACAAATAAGATTGATGAAGTTGCTCTCTTCTTGAGGACATTTCCACATGGGAATGCGGTTCCACTACCGAGGAATAAAGCTGCCGAATCATTGATATCGTTTAATTCAAAATTGTATATACCAGTGGCTGGCGCAATCAAATAACCTGTCAATTCTAAGGTAAAGTTTGTTAAAGTTGTTGTGTATCCATATAAAGTGCCTTCGGATGGAACGGAAGGTGTAAAGGAATTGAACAGGAAGTTAATATCTTGCACATTGTTAACGGTTTGTAAAACAGGTTTTGATTGATATCCTGATTCAAAATAACTTGTATCTATCAGAGTTGCAACATCTCCAAAAACAAAACCATAGAATTTGGCAATAAATCCTGGTAATGGCGATGTGACACTACCTTCTGAAACAGGACAAGGACTTGGAACTAAAGTGGCTGTTGACGCAATAGATGAACTCAAACCATTACTAGAAGATGGAAGAGTGGAAAACGAAATAACTGAGCTTGCACTGCTGCTAGTTACAACAAATGAGCTTGATGGGGAAATGGTTGAACTACTATCGCTGCTAGTTATGACACCTGAACTTGCTGATGAAGGAGTTGAGCTAATCACATTACTAGATGATGGACCAGAACTAGCGATAGTTGACGAGTTCCAGCCACCAAATGAAGAGCTATATGTCGAAGATGATATACCAGATGTAATTGAAGAGGCACCAGAGGAAGTGTCTGAGGTAGCAGAAGCTGTACCAGAAGAGGCACCTGAAGTAGCTGAAGAGGTAGCTGAAGATTCACCTGAAGTAGCTGAAGAGGTAGCCGACGACTCACCTGAAGTAGCTGAAGATTCACCTGAAGTAGCTGATGAAGCACCAGAAGAAGCACCTGAAGTAGCTGAT
>JANIVZ010000091.1:0-48681 GCA_030578175.1 Dujonia santamariae | reverse complement strand
AAACAGAAACAGAAACAGAAACAGAAACAGAAACAGAAACAGAAACAGAAACAGAAACAGAAACAGAAACAAAAAGTATTCGAGTTCACCCAAATCACAGTAGATATGGCGTAGCATGAATCCATCCTTTGACAAAAACACTTTGTTACTCAATTGGTGCGACTACAGGCTCATTGCAACTAAAAATATTTTTATCTAAGCGAAAAGACAGGGTGCCGCCACACCAACATATGCCGCCGCAAACCAACGTTGCAGAAGAAGATCTGCTGCAGTTGACGCGATATAGATAACGGTTCTGATAAGTGGAAAGAGATCCATGACTTTATTGAAGTCATTTCAGTATTTTGTATTGAATAAAGAAAAAAGATATACTTAATATGGTTAATGCATAGAACAAAGTTTAAATCTTATTTTTGCTCATCACCGCTCAATTGTCTAGCGAAACGATCGGCCCATAGTAATCATAGACTACCTCTCTTCTTTGAGTAATTTCGTAACTTTGTAGCTAGAATGAAACCAAGAAACCATAAGACACCATGGAAGATGACATGTAAGAAAGGAATTTTCTGAGCTCGGTTCAAAGCCAGAGAAAAACGCCGAACCAGAGTCATAACATCGGCCATCTCATTGCTCAACGTGTATATGAGTAAGGCAAAAATGAAAATTCTTATACCAGAAAAAAGAAATAAAAGCCGCAAACTATGAAATGGAATGCCCATCATTTTGCAACTAACCAAATATAAAAAAAAAAACTCTTCACCTTCTTTTCCTTCTTCTTCTTCTTCTTCTTCATCTTCTTGTTTAGCTACTTCAGTCTTTGTGGTATAAAAAAAAAATGGGTTCTTCGAAATATGAAGATTCAGAAAATGTTCTGAGTTACAATTTTAATTTACAAGATACTTCGCTGTCAAGTGCTGCTGGTGCTGCTGGTGTTGCTGCTTCTTCTTCTGGCGCTGAACCATCAGCATGGACTTCCTTTAAGGATTCCTTTAGAAGGTACGAAGGTTACGATCCAAACTTTGAAGATGACGATGAGTACACAAGATTGACCGATATAGAAAAGGCTAATATAAATACATCGAAATCTCCATTGAAGAGAGAATTGAAGGGTAGACACTTACAAATGATCGCAATTGGTTCTTCCATTGGTACTGGTTTATTCGTTGGTTCTGGTAGTGCATTGGCCACCTCAGGACCATTGGGTGTTATCATTGCTTGGGTATTGACCGGTTCAGCTATTTTTTGCACAATTCAAGCTATGGGTGAATTGGCAGTAACTTTCCCAATCTCAGGGTCTTTCAACACATTTGCAAGTAGATTTATTGATCCATCAGTTGGGTTCGCAGTTGCATGGAACTATTTCTTACAATTCTTGGTTTTATTACCATTGGAATTAGTCGCTGGTTCAATTACCATGAACTATTGGAATACAGATGTCAACCCTGACGTTTGGGTATTAATCTTTTACATCATTGTAGCATCGATTAATTTCTTCGGTGTTAGAATTTATGGAGAAGCTGAATTCATTTTTTCGTTTGTTAAGGTTATTGCCGTTGTTGGATTTATCATTCTCTCTTTGGTATTAGCTTGTGGTGGTGGTCCACACTCCAAAGGTGCCATTGGTGGTAAGTACTGGAAAGACCCTGGTCTTTTCGCCAATGGATTCAAGGGTGTTTGTTCCGTCTTTGTTACTTCAGCCTTCTCATTTGGTGGTACCGAATTAGTTGGTTTAACTGCTGCTGAAAGTGCAAACCCAAGAAAGGAAATCCCAAGAGCAACTAAGCAAGTTTTCTGGAGAATTATTATGTTTTACATGATTTCTTTAACTTTAATTTGTTTCTTAGTTCCATATAATAACCCAAGATTATTCGGTAAGAATAATGTTGACGTTACTGCCTCACCATTTGTAATTGCCATTACTGAAGGTGGTATTAGTGGGTTACCAAGTGTAATGAATGCAGTTATTTTAATTTCAGTTATCTCTGTTGGTTCATCTTCAGTTTATGCTACTTCGCGTACTTTAACCGCATTACTGGAGCAAGGTTTAGCTCCAAAGATTTGTGGATACATAGATAGAGCCGGTAGACCATTAGTTGCTATTATCATTACCAATGTTTTTGGATTGTTATCATTTATCGCAGCCAGTGGACAACAGGGTCTTGTTTTTGACTGGTTATTAAGTATCTCCGGTTTATCATCTGTTTTCACTTGGTTATCGATCTGTCTTGCTCATATTAGATTTAGAAGAGCATTATCTGCACAAGGTAGAGATACAGACGAATTATCATTCAAATCACAAACCGGTGTTATTGGTTCATGGTACGGTGCTATTTTGAACACTTTAGTTTTAGTTGCCCAATTCTGGATTGCATTATTCCCATTAGGTGAAAAACCAAATGCTTCTTCTTTCTTTCAATCTTATCTTGGATTTGTTATCTTAATTGCATTTTATTTTGGTCACAAAGTCTGGAAGGGTAATTGGATCTTATTTATTCGTGCAAAGAATATTGATATTGATATTGGAAGAAAGGAAGAAGATATTGAAGCATTAAAGGAAGAATTAAGAGAGGAAAGGAGAGAGTTGGCCACAAGACCATGGTGGTATAGAGTTTATAGATTTTGGTGTTAGTTGATCTGCTACCATCACATTGTACATTAGTAGAGTAGAGAAAGAGGTAATATATTATTATAGAATAGCATGAAAGAGATAGACACATAAAATATGTAGAGAATGAGAAACAGGAAGACAGAGAAAGAGAAAGAAATTTTTTACTCACTAGGTCCAAATAAGACAACGTATGCCTTTTACCATTATCAACATTTCTTCTCCCAGATCAACCACCACTATTTATGCAAGATTTAATGGGTCATTAGAGTACTTTTAGTGCAACATTTGACTCGTAACCCCACGCTCGAAATTTTCTAAATACGAGGTTTTTCGAAAAATAAGATTAAAACATTTTAATCTAGAAAAGAGAGCAAGTAAGCAACAAAGTTTTCGTACAAAGACAAGAAGAAAGTACACTTGAAGTCGAATAAGAAGAAATATATATATATATAAAAGAGGCTCCATGTCTATGTCTACGCACTATCCAAACTTTTCTGGATCTTCAGGTCTTGGAAGTGTGCTCAAATCATTTGCAAAATCCCTAAAGTCTTCATCATCTTCTCACACAACATCACCAATCCTGGTAAACCCCAAGGTTGTTGGTGGTGGTGCAGACCAGCATAACCTTTTCAACCAGCTTTCTAATGGACCTACTTTGCAAGTGAGAGCTTCTGCAGCTGTGAAAATGTCTGAATCGTTAAACAAGTACGCCATCTCATCGATTCCTGAAATCTGGTACTCTGCAAGGGATTTATGTGAGGTAAAGAATAAACCACAAATACGTAGAAGTGCTGTTCAGCTTTTATTAAGATGTATTGAACAAGATAACTCGCTTTCAACGAGTGTACGATTGGTGTATTTTGCCGATATTGCTCGATATTGTCAGAATACAGAACAGAAGTTGGATCCTGATTTTGATATATTCTTGCAGGCTTTAAAGCAGTTAACGAATGATGGGAGAGAAATCTACGACTTAACAGTATACAATCCTGAAGTAAATTTGATATCATTTATTGAGCAAAACTTAAATTCATTGGGTGGATTATATCAGATATCCTCTACCAATGGCACAGCCAATGGAGATTCTATGTCTCCCTTGGCAACTACAACGACTGTAACTACTATCCAGTCGTTGACTTCAACAGTGCTTTCGTCGCAACATCAACATAGTGAAGGAGATTCTAATTTAATACAACGTAGAAAGGGGCTACTTGGACTTATTCAGTTTACGAGAAATTGTCTTAAGTTTAATTTTAATGCCATAGAGGAGAATCCCTTGGCAACGGTATTAATAAAGATATTTAATGTAGGGATAACGTCGTGCTTGAAAGAGCAACAACAAATTCAAAATCAGCAACTGCAACTGCAACCTCAAAACACGTCGACCCATCTCCTGCAACAGCCCCTAGCTCCGAATCTGTCCCTGGTGCAAAAACTAAGACTGGGATCGGTGGTAACGTTACAGGAGGTAGCAGAAATTGAACTAGTTAAACTGTGCGCTGATTTAATCCATTCTGTTGTATTTTTTGGTCACATCCCAACCCAATGCTTTTCACAAGCAATTGAATTTCTTTGCTGCAGTTATCCAATTTGTACAGATATTGTATGGGAGACAGTAAATAACCTCAGCGAGACTGGACATTACCTTGTTCTCTCTGTATTGACAGATATCCTCATGAATGATGAATTGCAAAAAATCAAAGATCCAATTTCAAGACCTGTTCAAGCATGTATTGGTGCATTTCAGCTTCTAGAACGCATTCATATTGCTAAATGTAACGAAAATCGAAGCAGTATTGAATATATTTTTTTCACAATATTCAAAGCAACGCAAACGAATGTATTGTATAACATTCCCATATTGGTAACATCATACTTAAATTCTATCAATAGGCTATTTCTGGAAGAACATTCACGAAAGTTTGAAAAACTTTTCCCGTTTCTGGTTTGGAATGCTACAACTTTGTCTGTGTTTGAAATTTTGAAATCGGTGGTGCTTAATTCCAAAGATGATGAAGAACTTTGGAGTAGTATTTGTGACAAGTTATTAGTCCTTTACAAAAAGCATCATGTTTTACATACTCCGAGAGACAAGCTTGTTGATTTTTTTATGTTTCAACACCAGCTTTTGAACGAAGAAAACATTCAATTTGTGTTTGAATATTACTCAGAGGAAAGACTCTGTGTCTGTCATGCCAACCCACAGTGGAGGCAAAATTCATTTAAATTATTAAGTTACTTTTATTATGAAGATGAAACAAATAGCAAGATCAAGATTAATACTTTAAAGTTACTTCAAAACTCTTTTAACCTTTCGATTGATAAGATGGATCTGGAAATTGTTATCGATATTTTTAGAAGGTCTCAATCAATGACTGATGTCAGTGTCTTGGTTTTCCTCAAACAATTTTTGATCAAACAGGTATTGCAGAAATTTCTGATTCAAAATTACGTTGAAATAATAGGTACCTTCAAACAAGGGATCCCGGAACAATCTGAGGAATTCAGGTTTGTGTTTACAGAGGCATTTTGTGAAATATTGCTAGTAACGTCCACGAATGACCCACTAAAGGCTGAGTCAACCTATGAGTTGCTTATATTCTTGTGTAAGTATTGTTTGGATAATAAGAATTGGCAATTACTTTTAACTCTTTCAAGATGTTTGGTTAGAATGAGGTGTACAGTAGAGGGTTATTTTTATTTTACCACACCCAAAGAAATGGATGGTTTATCTACTGCAGTCGGTAGAAATAAAAACGCACCAACTTACATTGCCTACCCTGATCACAGGTGGGTTTATCCGGAACAACTTGCTTATTTGCCTGAAGAGTATTTTGATCGGCCAAACAAATACTTAAGCATAGAAAACAACATCGATGTTAACGAATGGTTTCAAATAGTGCTTGAAATAATGCAAAATTTTATTGGTTGGGAAGTATATACTTTCATTTGGGCACACTTTTGTCCGCAACTTTCGAATTTAAAACTATTTCTGAGAAGTCAATCACAAATTCTACAACTTCGATCAATTGTATGCGACCAGTTGACTTTGCATTTCCCTCAAGACATAAAAATCCCCAGTAGAACCACTAAACCAGATTTACAAGTCATGTTTGTTAGAACGCTTTCCGGGTTAATGGGATATCACACATTGTTTTCAAAACATGATGAGGATCTGATTATTAATGCACTTATATTTGGCTTAGGATCTTGGGAAAAGACAGCCATCCCATGTATTCATATTTTAACTGTTTGTTGTTACGAGACCCCACTTTCTATTAAGAAATTCTTGTCGCTCATCTTGACAAAATTACAAACTAGATCCTCATCGTCACTTGCTGCTTCACCGACGTTAGAATTCTTATTGTCGCTTACCCATCTCGAAACCTTAACCTCAAATTTTACTTTGGATGAATTTCGTAGAGTATTTGCAATTGCATTTAAATTCATCCAATATTGCAATGACAAAAATTCAGGTGCAACTAGTGACGTAGAGAGTGAAAGATATCAACTGCATGGTGTTGACGCAGAAGTTGATGATACACCATCTACATCAACACAATCTTCCAATTTGCTTAATCGATACGTGTTGTCACTTTCATATCAAGTAATCTCAAATTGGTACCTAAAGTTAGACATTAAGGAGAGAAAGCAATTATCAAGTTATCTAATAAGAAATCTTTTGATATCGGGAGTAAATCCAAAGGATAATAGTGAAACAATGGCATATGTTGATCTTATCACGAGGTTTACTTACTCTGACATGGACTTAGATATCAATCAAATAAAGAGAAATGACGAACTTGATAAAACAAACAATAATTTGACATCTAACTCATGGATTATTGGAGGAACCATTCTTACGATAGAAACAAACGGAATTACTGGAGAGTCAGAAATCTGCATTCGTAGACCCACTGGTACTACTAACATGAAGGTGTCCATCTCAAGTCCAGATTTTCCTTCAGCAAACAAATCACTGCTTATTTTCCCAAGTCATATTTTATTGCAACTTTTCAACAACTTGAACACTACAAATAACAATAACGTGAAACCAATTCCGTTACTTGATGATCCAACCACAAATAGAGCTTTGTCAACATTTGATAGAATCCCGACCTTGAGCTTCCATAAAATTGGTCTCTTATATATTGGACCTAATCAATGCGAAGAAAGAGAAATATTGAGTAATCGGGTTGGTTCACCAGCATATCAAGATTTCCTTGACAATATTGGATCGCTAATTAAATTGTATCAGTGTAAAAAGGTTTATGTTGGTGGGTTGGACGTTGAATCAAACACCGATGGTGAATATGCAATATTTTGGAAGAACAAGATCGAACAGTTAATTTTCCACACAACAACTTTAATGCCAAATAATGAGAATGATAAATGGCTAGACTTAAAGAAAAGACACATTGGTAACAATTATGTTAATGTTTTCTTTGATGAACTGGGATTGCCGTTTAATTTTAATGTAATCAAGTCTCAATTCAATTTCTTAACAATTGTGATAAAGCCTCATTCTTTAAGCACAAGTAACTTTCCTGTTACCGACGTTAACAATGGTAGTGGCAATTATAAATATCCTCAAACGACGTATTTCAAAGTTAAGACATTCCGTAGGGCTGGTGTCCCTGGTGTCTTTGCTACATGCCATTTTAAGATTATCAGTAAAGATCAATTGCCCATCTTCATCCGTAACTTATCAATGATTGCCAATCAATTTGCATCAGTTTGGCATACTCCTGGTGAATATGTATCAAACTGGTCTCATAGGTACAGTCAAATTCAAGTTTTGAAAGAGAAGACAATAAGATCGCATGAATCACTCTTTCAAGAACAAGATAAGCAACAGAAAGAAAAGAATTCTGTCGGTAGTGGCTCTAATAACAATAATGGTAGTGCTTTTGTAAATGCAAACACTGCTCAATCATTCTTAGAGCAACTTAGGGATGTACATCCAGTTTCGAACATTTCCACAACTGATGCAAGTACATTCGAGTACATAGGACCAGGAGAGTCAGAATTGTATTCTACATTTGAATTCAACTCTTTTACATAATGATTGCATAATATTATATATAGTCATTTTATTCTTGAAATTTGTAGGTGATTCTATCGTGGGGAAGTAGATGTCTTATAGTTTATTAAATATGTTTCTGGTATAGGCAACGCATCAAAAGAGCTCTTACCCTCCTCGGCATTATGGAGTTATCAATTGCATAAACTCTACTATATCAATTTTACCATCACCATTTGAATCAACTTCTTGTATAAAACTTATAGCTTCAATTTCAGAAATCAAATCCCCAGTTGTTTGCATTACTCGTTGTATATCTTTAGCTGATATCTGCCCATCACCATCTACATCGAAGATTTTGAAAGCTTCCCATATTTCTTCCGCTTCAATCATATAGTTTGTAGATTTTAGGAGAATATTTGTTAGCTTGTCAAAGTCTAAACTGCAGTCAATATTCTCTTCATCGATATTTTTCAATATATCTTCTAAATCTTTTACAGTTGGGTTAAGTCCGATTCCATACATAACAGAACAAATATTAACATCCGATTCATCAACTTTAGTATAATTAGAGAAGCAAAAGGTTGAAGTTGATACTTTGCACATCCTTAAAGTCACACCCTCATTCAGCTTGATGGTTGACTCTGAACTGAGAATATATTAACCGATTTTAAATGTTCGATTTTATGATATATATAGAAATATTTATATATACATATTATAGATCTGGGCTTCGGTGCCTTCGGTGTGTTCCAAATTTCGGATCGTGATCTCGGACCAACTTTCAAGAACTCTAAAAATAGACACACATTAATACAGATGCAATTAAAACAACTGGGTGAAATCATTAGCAGGTCAGGGAACCCCAAAAATCAAACAGGCTGACAAAATGTTTAGATAAGTTGGTGAGTTACTGTAGCGCACTTACCAAAGCAATGTCATTTGTATTATTCGGAACGAATTTTCGCATCCGGAAATTCTTATACATCTATTACTTTGACAGCCTTATATTTCCCCAAGACCACAAAAATGCTGTTTCAAATATAAGTGCATACATTAAGCGAAGCCTCGCTTTCCGGTGAGGTTAACTGCGTTGAGCTTGTCTTACTTTGACAGTTGTTCAAGCTCTCTCTTAGGTTTTGGAAATCTTGCCGAAGGGAAGCAAAGCAATCTTCCTAGGTATAGAGGAGGCCCTTGAGGGGCATTAACCTACTAAAACGATTATTTATCCACCTTAAGAATATCTGCAAAATACACATACCAATATCAATCCAACATTAAAATTTAAGTTCATCGCCTTTGTCTGACTTTTCACCAATCCCATTGAAATTTTATGTTAGACTTTATGAGTCAGTAATGTCTTGCATGAATGAGAAGTATAAAATCTATGAATATGATTCTAGGTGAAACATTTATATGTAAAGTGCCTAAACTAGAGGATAGAATTACAACCTTGGACTCTCTGACATGTCTATATCTGTAAATCACGTGTAAAAACTGCAGCAACTTGTATGCAGAAATTACAAAATGGCTGCAAACTGTATTTTTGGCACAAAAAAATTAAGAATCAAAACCACAAACAACCACAAACACAAAGATTTCAAGCAAAAAGTTTATAAAGCAATGATATTAAGAAGAATGTTTGTTATTTTTCTTTCAAATAATAGTAAAAAAAGAAGTACTTAAATTAATACAATGACTAAGTACATTGTAATAGCACGCAAGGTTATGAGTTAAGCAATCTTCCCACCCACGGTCAAAGCTCATCTCTAGATGGAGCGAGTCAAGGTGATAACCAAATAACTCAAATCAATCTTCCCCATAAGAAATATATTGCTTCTAATGATCATCCTGATGCGGAATATAATGCTCCTAATGAGCAGGCTGCCCTGATTTACCTGAAAACTTTGCTGATGCTCCTAAGAACACAACCTCAGTAACAATGAGAGAAGTAGAATTGGGCCCTCAAAAGGGAAACGTCAGAGAAAGTCCATTTTTAATAAAGATTTTCAATGAAGTCACATCCACTAAACCCGACCAGTAATTATTTGGTTTACTTATGATTGGTTTTTGTTTGGTCTTAGTGGGCACGGGTTTTGCACTTGCATCATTTATCGAAGGTAAGCCTATTTGTAGTAATAATGTTGAAGAATCATTTAAAGCAGTTGGAATACTCGCAATCCACCAAAGCACACCAATATTCTAAAAATGAATAATTACATGAGAGAATTATTTTGGTGAGACAAGTTTCCATTCGTTTTAATCTTTTCTTTGTTATGTCTCTTTTGAATCTTTTTATTCAATCAATGCTTTGCTTCATGAAGAATATGATTCGATTCGATATGATTCTTGTCATTTAAACAGAAACCTTTATCAAACAAAGGCATCCCAATACTAAACAGAGAAATATGGGAGTCAACGACCACGCATAATATATGTAATTGTAAAATATTCGATTATTAAAGAAACATGAACAAAAAGTTTCAACAATAAGGCAAGAAAAGGGTGCAATACCTTCCAAAACTATATATCGGAATGTGAGGTAAATACTACTTTAAAAGCCAAAGAATAGAATTATGTGTTCTTCAGTCTCTAAATAAATATCAAATTTTCAATTGAAAAAGTGCCTAACCAGAAAAGTCAGACCCCTAATTCAAATCAGAATGGAGAACACATTAACCAGGTAGCTCAACCACATGCAAGGCAAAAGACCATACAAGAGGTCCATTCTACTCCTAAGCATGTCCCATATGCTAACAATTATAACTGTAGCTTGTGTTTGGTATGCGGTAGTTATTTTACGGTTCTTTTTGCAGTTATGGGATTTGTATTTTTATTCACTTCGTTGACTAACATAATAAAATAATAGCCCATACAGTTAGCTCAAGCTAATATATAATATTAAACGGTTTCAAATATACTTAAATCTTTTGTATTGTTTCCTGAATAAAAGTACCAACGATAGAGATGACAAACTAAGCTATAAATCTTTTGCTCAAGATAAAAACTTATATATTAAACTTTGCTGTTACTACTATTAATTTTTTAAACTATTCTATTTACATATTTTAAAGTGGATATTTATGCAAATATTTCGTCCCTATCCACTGAAATTTACTACGTGTAATTGATATTACTTCAATTTATACAAGACTATATGATAGCTTGTCAACATAGTGCTGTATTCAATAAAATATCCGTTTGCAATAGAATGGCATAGATATTAGACTTTGAGTAATCGATTCATCCTCTAACCAAATTTTCCACTCAAAGCAAAAAATCTCCCGAAGGGAGCCAAGCTCAATGCAATTGCCCTCGCCGGGTAGGCGCCAGCGGAGCGTCTTGCGTTTCAGTATTGAACTACAATTCCGTCCTTCAATGTGTACCACTCCCCATTGTAGCTTGAATTGTTTTCAGTACATAGGTAGTTATTTCAAAGTATTTTTTTTTTTTTTTGTTCTCATAAATATTCGTAATACCAAACATCTACATCACCTAGAATAATATAATCTTATATACATACGTAGAGTTTAATAACTTTAGTAAAGGGTGAAAATTTGTATAGCTTTTACCTTAACCATTAAAGGAATGGCTGTCAAAATTATAACGGTTTTTTCATCGGAAATAGTGAGAAAATTCCTTATCAATTTGATCTTTGGTTGCATTATTCCGAAAATTTAACGAAGTAATAAATATGATAAAATCATTTAAAGCCACAATCGCGAAAGCTGTAGAGTCAGAGGTGGTGAGTATGACGGAGTTGAAAATACAAAGAGGAAATGAAAGCTCATTGCCTACGAGACTACAAAGAAAACAAGAATGAACAGAAAATTTTTGAAGGAGAGTGTCTCGTTTCTCCTCTTAGTGATACAAAATAGTTTACAAAGCGTAAAGTTTCGAGTTAGTTTGAGTTTCAAAACGCCCATGGGCTGTGTGGCTGCAATTTGACATTCTGGTTATTTTTTCTTAATTGGGCTCACCGACTCGATTCCGCTGGGACACCTCAATCAACGAGGTCATCGTACCAACATGACTAACAAGAAAACTACAATTAAGGATTTTGACGACGAACAATAAAGTAGCAATCATCACTCATAATTCTCCACTCTCTGTCTCTCGTCATAATTGCTCCATCCATACCTCTCCTTATCTATCGCTTTGATCACCTCTTAGTTTGGTCGTTTATTCTTCCTCTTCTCTCCCCCCACCACCTCCGGTTTGCTCCCTCCATTTGCATGCACGACTTGATTAGACAAAAAGAAACGAGGCAAAAAAGCAAAAAAGCAAAAAAAAAAAAAAAAAAAAAATAAATTAGTATTTAGAACGCTTGGTCACCACTACAGGACGGGTCTTAAAATTTCATTAGTAATCCGGCCGGAAGAAAACAAACAAAGTCTCTATTAGAGGTATTCATAGAAGGTGAAAAAAAGGTTGTTAAGAATCTCTTTCAAACTCTACTCGTAATAACAAGTATCACTCAATCACATTTTTTTCAACCAAGATGTACGACTCATTGTCCGCTTTGGAATCTGTCCAAAAGACATTGACTTCTCAAAATGAAGCAATGTCCATAATTGCTAGCCAGTACCAAAATGATGAATTTTCAAAAGACCAGCTTTTACAATCTTTGGAGACCTTTTTCAGGACCTCCGTCGTTCATAGGGGTAAAATCGTCTTGTGTGGTATTGGTAAATCGTTTAAGATAGCAAGTAAGCTTGTTGCTACATTAAATTCATTGGCCATACAGTCCTCGTTACTTCACCCGCTGGAAGCTTTACACGGTGACTTGGGAATGCTCAGAGAAGGCGATACGTTGGTCTTCATTACAGCTCTGGGTAACACGCCAGAACTCTTAAATTTATTACCGCACATCTCCCCAACTATCCCAATAGTGTTGTTAACTTGTAACAAATACTCTAAATTGGGATCTACCAACGAAGTTAAATCAGTGTTGTACGCCGAACTTCCGCCTCATTTGAAAGAGGATACTATTCATGGTGTTCCAGCCCCTACAGTTTCAACGACTATTACTTTAGCTTTGGCTGATGCAACAATTTTAACCTTGTCTGAAATGATAGAGCAAGATTTATTAAAGAGAAGGATATCCTTCTCAATGAACCATCCGGGCGGTGCAATTGGAGCGGATTTAAGTCATTTGAACGTAAATTTGCAACCATCTACATCTTCGTCAACAACAGATACGGGAAGAGAACTTGGTCTTTCTAAAGAAAGAGAGAACCCATCTTCTCATGTTTCAACTCACTCCCTTTTATCTCTCAATCAAGTAAGATCAAGCTTGAATCAAAAAAATGGCACTTCGACTTCTTCCACTGCATCAACCTCATCGGATGATGATGATAATCAATCTCATCAGAAGCATTCTAACTCTCTGTCAGCGGCAGGAATTTCACCTTTGTCTCTCTCCATTCAAAATAACCCAACATCTGTTTTATCCGTTAAAGAGCAGGACTTAATAACGTGTACTAAACTTCAACTTCTTGAATGGATCACTTTATATGACTATATTGTTGCTGAAAAACCAAATGGTTCAAAGATTGCTTCTGAATCTTCAAGAATTAAATTAATTTATAGAATGGAGTGTAAAAACATAGTTGACGGAGAATGGAATATGAGAAAGTTCACTGCTACATTTTCGTCGATATAACCACCCACCCAACTCAGAAATCCCCACTTTGCCGATTGAAAGCAAAAAAAAATGACATTATGATATATAATTATTTATTTAATATGAATTGACTCCAACTTGGAGGAACCCCAAATGTTTGGGCTAACAATTTAAAAAAAAATTTGTAGTACCCTTTTTCAGTTTATTAAGTAACAGAAGCTATACCGCTTCTACAATATACTTGTGTTTAGGACCCTATCTGATATCGATAATTGCCTTGAGTACCCCTCTAGTCTTAGTTTATTACCTTACCAGGAATACATTATTCCCAATTTCTTGATTCTTGATAATTTGTATATTTATAAGTAATTTGTAATTTTAAACACAGGAAACTGAAAACTATAGACAATGTAGTATAAACAGGATATAAAAATAATAATAATAATATATAATAAAATAAGGAATGTTCATTTTTCATTTTTAATTTAATTGAACTCCCTCATTAAGGGTCACAACTCACGTAAGAGAGGGTAATATGTTACATATGCAACGATTAAAGGGTAAATAATATTCAATTATTTTGGTGACTTTCCAGCTTCAACTAAAGCAGTTTCAGCGACAATAATCATCTTTTCCACTGAAGCTAAATGCTTACCATAAGTATTCTTACTTGAAATTTGCTTCAAATATTGTCTCAATTTTAACACTAATAATTTCTTTTCATCACTCTTAGCATCAAAACCTTCAACTAATTTTTGAATAACGTAATTGGCATATTGATCCTTCATCATAAGTGCTAAAGGTGAGGAATCACTAACTATTGAACCTTCACCTTCATCGACCAAGCTTTCATTGTCAATCATAACTTCATGAAGAATTCTCTTTCTTTGACTTAATGTACCAAATTTAATACATTTTTCAATTACATTAGAAGCAAATTTATGCTTGGAAAATTGAACAACTGATCCCAATACAACTTTTAAGATTTCTTCCCTATCCTTTGGATTTCCTCTTTCTAATATATGTTGCATAACGTAATTCCCATATTGATCTTGAATTAAGTAGAAAATAAATCTATTTAATTCAGCCAAGATCAAAGTTTGGTCTTCTTCCTTAGAATGCTCCAATAATCTTTGAATAACTCTACAACCGTACGGGTGAGTTGCTAAATGATAAATTTGATTATCTAAGGCAACCAAAATGAAATTAATGTGATCAAATGGGATACGTTCAATGGATTTTTGAATAACATGATTCCCATTTTGATCCTTGGCACAAATTAAAACATAGTCTCGTAACTCTTCAATAATACGGATTTGATCAGGCAATTCAATAGCTTCTAATGCTCTTTGAACTACTCTACATCCATACATTTGTAATGAAAGATCATAAATGTGGCCGATCATGTACTCCAACAAGATTTTCTTTTGAGTCATTGAACCAAATTCGAAATACTTCTGGATAACATAATTTCCAAAAACGTCAGTCATTAATTCAAAGGATATATCTCTAATTTCATTGAAGATAACTTCCTTTTCTTCATCGGTAGCTTGTGGCAATTGTTGTTGAATAAATCTAGAACCATGTTGATCCTTTGTAAATTCTATGGCATGTCCATAAATGTCTTTAAGGGCATACTCCTTACCTTTGAAGTTAGAACGTACTTCTTCAAGAAGAGGTGAACGATAAATATGACCACCGCCACCACTTGCGGCACCTGCAGTTGCAGAATTCTTACCAGGAGCTGTTGGAGCACTCTTTGGACTTTTACCCTTGCGTCCAGATGGAGGAGATCTTCCTTCAACTGGGGCTTGCTTTGGCAGCTTTTGAGTACGTTGTGATTGACCTTGACCATGGGTTTGAGTTTGGTTTTGGTTTTGTTGTTGTTGTTGGTGTTCATGGTGGTGGTCTAAAGGAGGAGGTGGTGGTCCATTATAAACTGCATACGGAAATTGTGGGAACATAAACCCTGGAACTCCTGGTGTAACTGGAAGACCAGGAGTGTGTCTGTTCATTAATCCAATAGCATTTATATTATTTTTTGGTGGTGATTTACCTTCTTCCTTTGCTTCTTCTCTTTGTTGGGCATACATCATTTCATAAATGCTTGGATCAATAAATTGAGGTGGAGAAGTTGGAACCATAAAAGGTGGTGGAGTCATGGTTGTTCCATTTCTATATCCAAATTGATCCATGAAATAACCTGGTGGAGTTGGACCACCTGGACCACCTGGGATAAACGAAGTGGCAGTAGCTGGATTCCAAAAATTACCACCTGCAGCAGCAGCTGCTGCTGCCGCTGCTGAACCAGCTCCATTACCAGCTCCATTGTTTGGTTGCAAGAATTGTTCACCCATCTGAGCAGATATTTGTTGAGGTGAAGAATCGCTCTTTGTCGACAAGCTTGCATGCGCCTGAATAGGTGAATTGTTGTTATAGTTATCAATTTTCTCGGAAATCAGTTGATGTCTCGAGCTTCTTGAAACCGGTACATTCAATGGCTCATTGAGTGAGCCGTGAGGAGAACTTAATACATCGGCAAGTGGTTGACTTGGTGCACTTGGTCTGCTAAAACTGGTCCTTCTTTCTTGAGGGTCAATGCTGACCTTTGATAACCCTTGGGTCAATTCAATATCTCTTGTTGCATCGGCAACAGATGCAAACTTTCTAAGGAAACTATCTGGGTGTGGGTGTCTACTAGTAATTCCTCCTGAGATGGATGCGGCACCAAAGTTAATTCTGCCTGGACCAGTACCACCAGAACCACCATTACCAGCTCCACCTGGACCAGATGAAGCTCCTCCTGGTCCTGTTTGGCCAGGAGCAATGGCCAGCAAGGAACCCTTCTTTAACCCAAATAAAGTATGGTCAATATCACTGCCGTCATTAAATGAAAATCTTCTACCACTGTCGCTCACAGACAATGACTGCGGTAAAGTGTCTGGAGTGATAACATTACCACCGTTGTGGAAGTATTTGGCAACGGAAGGGTCAACCTGATCAAGTACTGATCTAAATGGTGGCGACGAGCTACTCGAAGTACTCGACCATATCGTTTCGGATGGCATAATTCGCGCCACTGTCTTTGTTTAATTAACACGGAGTAAAGTCACAGAAAGCTAAGTCAGAATCACCAACTAAAACAAAAGGTAACTTGTACAGAAAAGATGAATCTAGATTTTTCCCTATTCTGGTGTGCTTTATAACTATTTTGTGAAATGAATAGTAATACCTTTCAGTAAAGTTAGTTGGGTTAACCGAAGGTGGATCAAGTGGAGTTCGAGTTTGTAAAAGCGAGGAAGGAAAATTTGGGAGAAAAAAAAAAAAGTAATCATAATATTACAGGATATTACCTGCATACCGTCCCCTCTCTGACCAACTCCGTAGGTAAGTGGAGGGGGTGAAGGCAGAAAGGCTATTGGGTGCTGATTTTCTTTTTCTTCAAGATCTTTCATTCGTTGTTACTGTAAGCGTTGTTACAGTTGTGTGCCAACAATTTTTTGGTCAGATCCCCTATTTGAATTTTGTCTATTCTTTTGTGGTTGTTCTTGTACGTAATGCTGTCTGTAGTGCTAGTAGTAATAATAAACAGTATGTCTGAGAACGCGAGGCATAAATCCGGGAGGAGTAAACTTTATTTGGTATTACGCAATCTTAAGGATATATTTCTATATAGAATGGCCCAGGTGTGTACTGGAACAATATCATATGATCATTAATTAAAAGGAATGAGTTATTTGGTTTGCAGTGTCTTGTATGTATGTATCCCAATTGCAGCTATTGTTATGTATGTCTTGTACTACTATATATTATGGTAGTTTTCTCTCTGTAAGCAGTTAAGTGGAATGTGAAAAGGGATATTGCAGATGCTTGAACTTGGTAAGGTTGGAAAAAAAACTGAAGAAAGGTGAAAGTAGAAAAGGAGGGATGTTAGCACTGAGTTGGCGTTAGTCCAGCTTCTGGCTTCTCTCTGGAAGTTAGAAACAAGACTTTGGCTATTTCCACCACCATGTCTTACTCAACCAGTAACTACATTTATTTAATTCCTTTAGTAGGTTAGATCTAGGCACTTTTTGAAAAAGAAACATTTCAGAACCCTATATCTGGAAGATTATATCAGCAAAATTTAGCTTTGGTTATGGTACCGAAAGGTTTACTGTATATATTTATATACCGATAGTTATTTTCAACTGATTGATGTAGCGGGACTTGGTAGCTGAGGAGAATTGCATATTTCTACAATACAATCTTTTTCAAATCCAAATTTATTCACAAGCACTATCTTCTTGCTTACCAGAGGATTCTATAAATTTTTGTTATCATCCAAAGTGCTGGAGTCTCATATTTGAATAGTATGTCACCAAAATTGGAGTCGCACTTTTTTGCAGCCATTGGATTTGACATCATGGTGCAACCAAATCTAGTACACTAGATATTTAACTTGCATAGGTCAAAAATATCGAATTCAATTTGCCATTCAATCTCTAACTAAATATTTTGATAAAATTACTTAAACTAAAGTAATAATTACCGGTGATACTGGTATTTATTCTACATACTACATGCTAGTACTTAATTTGTTCTAAGTAAACAGACTAGTAGCAACAGCACTGATATCTCTCTCTCATGTATTTGTTTTTGTTTTTTTTTTATTTTTTTGTTTTTTTATAAATAGTTTTATCAACTGGTCTGAAAAATTTACTATCCTTAAGTTTTCATTCAAATTAAGTCTTCCTCCTTAAGACATAATACCAATACTGTAAATATCCAATTAATTTTTCCTGTATATACGACACATGATTCTCTCTTTACACATGCATCGACTAAAGTAAGATGATTTATATATAATTAAATATTGTCAAGTAGTACATTAACAATTCTCATCTCCAATGACGGGTTCCAAGCTTTCTAAAGGTGCTTCTGATAGGCTCTTAAATTTGCTATATTCAACGACTCTGGTGGAAATTGCAAATAAAACTCCACTTGTAACCAAATTTATTCACGACCATCAATCTTCAACAAACACCACACAACTACCACATAAATCAATACTAGATGATTTAATGACAAATGATTGGAATCAAAAGCCGTTTATACAAGCTGAGTTAGATCTTCCAAAAGTTCCGTCTACAGCAGTCCGCTCAAATATTTTAAAGTTCCGATGTAAGAATAACTTCATCTCTGGAGAAACTTTCCAGAACCTCTATCCGATTAAAAGGGAAAGAAAGTATCAGCTAGCAAGTCAAACCGAGGAGAAAAACGGTGTCAAAGTTGATGTAGTTAAGGCTAGAAACCCCCTAGATTTACAGCCTACTGGTGTCTATTATCTTATGTTTAAATCATTTACGCATGCTGCGGCATATTGGTTGGAGACATTGGGCAAGGTTACCAATGGGTTCGATTTGAGATTAGAATTTACAAAATTGGGAAAAAGAGACCTAGACTTGATTTCTTCCCCATACCTCTTTAATTCATATGACCCTTCTAAAACGGTTACGAAGATACTCCCAGAAGACTTATATGCTGAACTTCCTGATGCAAGGACAAAATATCAAAATTTACTCATGCAATATGAACTTCTGGAATTGGAAAAATCAAATCACATTAATATAGAAGATAAACTAGAGTATAATATAGATTCCTTGACAGAATTTGTGAATCTCTCATCAAGAAAGTCCTCAGTATTGGTAAAGAACTTACCATTTGGTCTCTCAAAGTACTCATTACCTAAACTTCTCTGGGATTACGATCTAGAAATGCATCATATTAACGGAAATTCAAGCAATAGTATAACCACCATTATTAAGGATCCAGTAAATCAAGTGCATCTAACTCTAATAAAATTTGCTAATAATTCAAACGCAAGAAGATTTGTTAGAAGTTTTCATGGAAGGATTTGGGATACTGGTATTCAAACAAAGAAGGAAAAGAAACTTTACGAACCAATACTTTGTGAAATAGTTGATTAATTTATGCCACTCTATGGTGTATCCCTGTTGTTTATTTCGTATAGTAATAACTAAATTTATTTGTAGTAAACTTACGTGATAAAGATTGTATGAACTCAAACATTAACAATCTGATAATGAAGTCAATTTCATTCAGCGCATGTCAATATGACTGCTTAGACTATATAAACTAATTCTGACCTACGGTCATCTGTACATATTCTTTTAATGTTGTATAGTTTAATAATTACATAAATACATCATAAAATATTTACTAGATTACTCAGTCAACATCTAAACTTTTCCAGCTATCTCTTATTAATTCCCATTGAACCTCGCTTTCCCCAGTTTGTCTTTGCTTCTCTACAATAACATATTTTTCCCAGATTCTTTTGTTTTTCCAAACAATCACTATACTGTCATTTGCAGACCATCCCAATACACCAATATTTGGCTCATCGTCAACTAATATATCGTTGAATATTTCATTATGATACTTGTTAATATTAACTGAACAGAATGACCAAGTGGATTTAAAATAATTGGGTACTGGTATTGGTAAATTTCTAAGAAGATGCTGTCTGTTGATTGGATAAGATGGTAAAATTGGTGCATCCATAATATCATTCAGGGTCATTGCTACTGTGTGGTCCTGGTTTGGATCTGAAGAAACATTAAAAATGTGTAAAGTGTTTTTATCCGATAAAACTGCTAACTTCGTATCATTCTGTGAAAATTTCATTGATGTAATGATTGCTCTATCAAGGCCCCTACGGAATTCATACAACAATGCAGTATTATAAGTTGAATGGACTCGAATGATCGTCCCGGTCTCTGATGCAGATGCAACAAGAGTACCCAGTCTATTTAAGGCGAGACATCTTATCTTTGACTTGTGTGCCTTAATTATGCTTACAAGATTTTTCTCTTGACCAGTAGGGGAAACATCAACAAGCTGAATTTGTCCTGGTGATCTACCGGGGAATGCAAGAATCTGGTATTTTTCACGGTATGGTTTCAGTGATTTGACTGAAGATGCAGATGATGTTGGCTTTGAAATGCTGTCACCTGTGCCGCCTGTATTGGTGGCTTTGGAAGATGAAGATATAATTGATGCAGATGAAGAGGTAGGCGTAGCAGCACCTCCTGGTTGCGCAAAACTCGTGGAGTTTACGGATAAGTCTGCTAATCCTAACTCATTACTAATCGTCTCGTACGTTGCAAATTTCTTTGGAGGGGATGAAAACCCATATACCAAAACTTGGTTTTGAAGTACAACTATAATTCTGATTCTTGAAAGTAATACATTCAACACGGGACTCAAGAATTCTAAAGTAAGAGATGTCTTTCTCTTTAAATCATCCCAAATGACAAGCTTATTGTTGGAAAATTTCGGGTGTTTCCCTCCGCCTACTAATGCAAGGTAATTTGTTCTGTGAAGCATTGTTATGTGACCAATACCAGAGCCACCCGTGAGTAAGCCATTGGAATTGGCAGATGCTGCCGCAGTAGCTGCCGTCGATGAAGGCTTCCGGAAATTCCTTTCAACCCTCGAATCTATTGGGTCAGTGTTGTAAACATGAAACCCATACTCGTGTCCGATCGCAAAACAGCCTTGGTCCTGATTGAACTTGATATCAAGGAACTTTGGTTCCTTCGATTGAAGTAATGCTATAGGTTTGTGGGTATTCATGCAATAAAATTGATCTTTGTATCAATTATAGTAGCGCTTCTGTATGTGTTATTAGTGATGCGGGGCGCGTAGATGGGCGCCAATGTTCCTGTGTTCAAAAGTGTATAATATTAATGGTTTTCCGTCGTCTTTCTCTTAAAGGAATATAATAAACACGTTAGTGAGAATGTTATCGGATTATGAACGATCTTGAACACCTCACCTTTATTGGAATTTCCCTCAGGTAACCAAGCACACGTCAACTTGGTAACTGCGTGATATATTTTAGACGATATCAATCTTGTTTATCTTTTCCTGCATTCTATGGTTACGGCGCACCATTGTATGCGTAATTTCGCAGCCAACAAATTCTACTGATAGTTAACATGATTAATAATAATTGAGAAAGGGAATCAAAAGGTTGTAAAATTAATAGAATTGTTTTGTTTTGCTTTATTTACTTTATTAAGGTTTTTGGTTTTCAGTTTTTTATAGAAAAATTTTTTAGTGTTAACTACATAAGATTTCTAATAAAACTATGCTCGTTCCATAAATACTTTTCATGTAATCTTACATCTTACTCTCATTTATAAAGGACTTATTTAATCACTTTCTATATCCATAACTTCGTCCTCTTCTTCACTTGATGCTTCACCTCTTTTCAATTCTTCGGCTATAATTGAAGTCCTTATCTCTTCATTATCACCAAGAATTCCCTCCTTTACCGGGGTAATTAAATTATGCGTTGAATCATATATTCCAGCATTTATCGAAGTATTTACAGCAGTTATTTCAGCTGTGGATAACCCACCACCATTGGCTGAATTTTGGTGCGCTACTGCTGCCGCAATTGCTCTTCTATGTTGTAATGTTGGTAAATTCAACTCCATCAATCTGTTACTACCAGTATTTAAATATTGCATACTGTTTTGAACATTTGCTTCTAATGCCCTTTTCAATAAATCTGATGATACTGGATCCCCTGGACTCACAGCAAGTGCATCGTGTAAGACATCAATTGCCTTTAATATTTCACCCAATTTTAAATAAATGAGCCCCATTGCTGCAAGTATATTACTATCATCTTTATTCGAAATTTTTAACACCTGTTGGAAACATTCTAACGCCTTATACGGTTGGTTGTCTCTACGATAAATGTGCCCTAAATTGGCATGAATTGAAATCCAGGTTTTAGAATCTGAATTTAAGTGCTTGGCTGCACCAAGTGCTTCTTGACAGAAAGTTTCTGCTTGTCTCAATCTTTGCTTATGATAATTAATTACACCCAACTCATTAAGAAGAAGTGGATCAGTAGAACATATTTGATATGACGCAAGTAAGTATTCTTCCAGTAGACTTAGATTATTCATTTGTAAATGTTGCATCCCAAGAAACATGTTTGGTAAATGAGTTCCAGGGAATAATCTTGCCGCAAATGCATAAGCACTAATTGCTTGCTCGTGTTCCCCCTCGGCTGCAAACGTATGAGCAAACCCAATCCAAGCTTGTCCAAAATTTGGATTCAATAATGTGGCCTTACTGAAAAATTTTCTAGCTTCAACAATCTTATTTATTGAAAGATAATAAACCCCAATAGCTAGCCATGTAATTGGATTGGTTGAATGGTTCTCAGCTAACTGATGAGCTTTTAAAAATAATTTATTCTTCCCACCTAATTCGTATAAGCAACTGAGATAAATCGGGATAACATTAAAGTTATACTCATCTTTAGTTAAGATTCTCTCACAAACAGCAAGACATTCATCGAATTTACACTGTACATAGAAATAGTCAGCTTTACTTAGAAGAATATCCGAGTTATCTCCCAATTGATATTCTTCTTCTAAAATTTCTTCTGCTTCGTTGAACGTGCCTGCGTTTAAGTATTTACTTAAATTTGTCGTATACAAGAGCTTCACAAGATCTGAATTATCATCATCTGCATTCCGATAGTTCAAAGACATTAAGAATTCCCACTCCTCCAGAGGAGTCATCAAATTATTGGATATAAGTTCAGTGAAAGCCTCGTAGCACTTGACATCGATAAGCACCGCTTCTTTGTATGATTCCTTAGCCCTCTCAAAATTGTTTTGGTTGGCATAGATAAGACCACGTAAATAACACATTGATGCCTCAAGCTTGATACCCCCATCAGTATTTCTAACCTGATATAAATCATCTCTCACGAACGGGTTTGATTCTCCAACAAGATCCATTGCATCGTCCCATTTTTCTAATTTTATAAGACTGTATGCGGCAAGGTAACGACAACTCACCAGTTTATCATATTTGCTCAACAACGATTTGCAACGTAAATAGTTCCCAGTATTGAAATATATCTGAGCGAGCCAGAAGGCATCATTCGGGTCCTGGGTGAGCGAGAGAACTTTATCCCCAATGTATTCGGCTGTCTTGTAATGGTGTTGCATAAAAGCATCATGTCTCCAAAGACGAAGTTTCTCGGCCTGAGTAAGTGGTTCACTCAGATTTGCCTCAGTTTGTACTGGAGATTGAGATTGTGCCTCAGATTGTGCTTGTTCCGATTGTGATTGATGTTGGGGAGTTTGGTTAGATGTTTGACGGTTTGGGGTCTGATTCTGATGGTCGGTTCTAAGTTGAGAAGAATGTCGAGGCGTTTGAATTGGCTGTTGAACTCCATGTTGGTCTCCATGTTGGTCTCCTACAGGTTGTAAAGACTGCTTCTTATATGAATTGTCGAAAAACAGTGAATGGTTTGAACCTGGGGTATCAAACACGGTATTCGGTGGATTTGGAGGAGTCACAAACAAATCTGGACGTCGGTTATTTATCAATGGAGATATATAGAGTGTTGAATTGTGTTGCGATGGAGTCTTATGGTTATTAGAAGTGCTCATTATGTAAGTATATATGCCGTATATCCCCAACTTTTGTAAGTAGCAGTATGTTTAGCCTGTTCTCTGTGTTTTTGTTATAGATCAATGTTTGTCTATTAAACTATGCAGGAATTCTGATTTTGTTCGCTAACAATATATTGGCTTTGCAGCCAAAAAGTTCAGTCATACAAGAGAGAATACAGAGATTTTACAAAAGAGAAAATATAATTAGCTTTGCCATAATCCTTGAATGAACACAACTATATATTTTTTAGTCACATCTTTAAGGATAAATTTCTTTGTTTGTGCTCTTTTGCTGTTTGACTGGGCCAATTTCCCTTTACAATTTGATGTCCTGCATTTAGTGGTTACTGACAGTCTGTAGGTACTGTCTCATTTTTCACACTAAAAATGCCTGGAGAGATGAGATGAGAAAGAAGAATGAGATTTAAAGAAAGAAAGAAAGAAATAAAGAAATAAAGAATAGCCATTCTTAATATTACAAAATGAAGAGTGCATTAAAGAAAGGAGGTTCAAAGAAGAACGCTACTGCATCCACTACCATTCCGGCAGGTATTCCAGCAACTGCTCCTGTTGCCATCTCATCAATTAAAAAAGCTGCATTACCAACTCAATTTAGAATTATCGTGGGTTCTTACGAACACAATTTGTTATGTCTTTCATTAATTCTTCATAAATCTCAACCAGTTTTCCAACCAATTTTCCATTTTGAAGCTCATGCTCTTTCAATTAAATCTATTGACTTGGCTAGAAGATACTTGGTTACTGGATCAAATGATGAACATATTAGAATTTACGATTTACAAAAGAGAAAGGAATTAGGTACCTTATTAGATCACCAAGGTACTGTTACTACTTTAAAATTTTCAGAAGAAGACTCAGCAGCAAACTTGGAAAGTACTGAAAAGACCGGTAAATGGTTACTTTCAGGTTCTGAAGATGGTAAAATCATAATATGGAGAACCAAGGATTGGGAACCATTTGGTGTGTTAAAGGGTCACCAAGGTAGAATTAACGACGTTGCTATCCACCCCTCCGGAAGGGTGGCTATCTCTGTATCCAAGGATCAAACTATTCGTCTTTGGAACTTGATGACTGCTAAGAAGGCAGCCATCTTGAAGATTAAGGGTAGAGATCATTTGGGACAATCTGGTGAGTTTGTCAGATGGACACACGATGGTAAATTCTTTGTTGTTGCCTTAATAAACCAAATCTTGATCTACAAGACTGCAGATGCCAAGATCTTCAAAAAGATTAAGTTTGATTCATCGATTATGTGTATTGAATTTATTATCATAGAAGGTAAGCAATGGTGTGTCACTGGTCACAGCAATGGTAAGATCAATTTTTACGAAGTTGAAACCCAAATAACTACCAAGCCATCCGAGAGAGAAGATGAAGATGAAGATAAGATTTGGGAAACTAAGCCAGAATCAATCGAACCAACTTTCACTTTACAAGGTCACACCAATAGAATCAAGGACATAACTTTTTTCCAACACCCAACTGCCACCAAATCTGTTCCATATTTGATTTCTGTCTCCTCCGATGGTAAGATTGTTGTTTGGGATGTTAGCAGCAACGCTAGAGATCAAATAGCTGTTTACGATACTGGTGAAAGATTAAATTGTGTAGTTGCATGTCCTGAACATGTTGAAAAATTAGAAACAATGAAGAGAAGATATGAAGAATCGGTTGGTGAAGAAGACGGTGTTGCCAGTGAATCTGAATACGAGACTGATGGTGAAGAAATTAAGAGTATCATGCAAGGTGATCACTTAAAGAAGAAGAAGGGAAAGAAGGGCAAAAACTCAAAGAAGACCAAGGTTAGTGTTACATTAGAATAGATTATAATAAACAAAAGATTAAAATATTGAACAAATTGAAATTGTAGATTTATTCTCTCTGGTGGCTATCGCCCGATAACAATTCATTTAAAGAGCTAAAAATCATTACACTTTGATTACATTAGAAATTCTATCATTACTATATTATATTATACGCGGGTTGGTTTTTGGGATTATATACAGCCAGTATATATTCTTCTTAAGATAATCTGGCAACGTGCTTATCAAATAAGTTCTTT
Organism: Dujonia santamariae; assembly: GCA_030578175.1. Classification (NCBI taxonomy): domain Eukaryota; kingdom Fungi; phylum Ascomycota; class Pichiomycetes; order Serinales; family Debaryomycetaceae; genus Dujonia; species Dujonia santamariae. Next base: position 22,842 of record JANIVZ010000091.1, on the reverse strand, counting down.
GCTCTAACCCATACTGGGGAAGTGTGTCTTTCTGGTAATTGCTTTAATGATGGCATTAAATCCTTGGCAAAGAATTCAGAAGCTTCTCTTGGTAATAAGGATGGTAAGTGATCAATAGAACAAACAGATAATTTTGGACCAGCAGTAGTCTTAACTGGAACAGTTGGGTCAGAGAAAACGGTAGCGATTTCATAGACTGGGATTGGGTTGTGTGGGTTAGTGGTATCAGCAGAGACATCAACAATGGTACGTAACTTTCTCTTTGGGTCGTTTAAAGTTTCGTAATTGATAAATGGTGGGATTGGTTGGGATAAGTAGATACAGTTAATAAAGATGTCGGAATCAACGATTTCCTTGAATGGACCACCTGGAGCGGTTTCAGCCATATCCCACTTGATAATGTGAGAGTCTGGGATACCAATCTTCTTGAAACAATCAACGGCACCGGAACCACATCTACCAAGGGCACCGATAACAAGACATTTAGGGTATTCACCACCGTTTAACTTGACAGCTTCAGCTAATTCGGCTTTAACTTCAGTGATTAAAGATTCTTCGTTTGGGTAAGCAGTAACACCTGGCAAGTTTTCATCGTCGCTGTGAGATTGCTTAAAGATCCAGTCCTTAATACCAATAGCAGCACCGGCGAAACCAGCATAGAAACCAAAGGCAGCAACTCTTCTACCTTGTTCGTTTTCTAAGAATTCTAAATCGTACAAAGTCCCCTTACCAGCTGGGAATCTACCAAGAACATCTTTCCAGCCACCTTGATCTTTGTAACAATGAGCAAATTGAATATGTTCGTGCTTTAATGGGAAAGTTTCTTCTGGTAATTCCTTTAAACCAAAAATTATTCTGTCAGTTGGAGCGTCAACCCAAGAACCTTCTGGGACAATAGTGGCACCAACGGCTTCGTATTCCTTAGCAGCGAAAGTTGATTGGGAAGAATCTTCTACGTAAATTTTGTAACCAGCATCAATTAATTCCTTGGTAGTGGATGGAGTCAAGGCAGCTCTCTTTTCCATAGGCTTAGTTTCAGCTCTTAAATGGAGAGTAACAGGGGCAGCAGCAGCAGACATCTTTATTTTTTTGAATGGTAATAAATTAAAATTTAATCTTATTAAATGAAAGAAAGAAACGTTTGAAAAATAATCTGTTAATGAATAGTGGAAAATTCGCTGTTTTATAGCGTCGAAACCATCGACTCACCGTCGCCATGCGCGATAACCAAGGGAATGCCGATTATACTGACTCAGTACTTAGGCGCTCCCATAAAATTGTTAGTCATATGTGCGCGGGCTCATAATATTCTGGCATAAAACTTCCTGATAAGGTCATCGACCAGTGCATTACCTAGGAAGCTACAGTGTAGAAAGCTCTAGTAGAGGGGCTCATAGATAGAAGTAATACTAGTTAGTTATATGAATGAATTTGTCCCCTCTCAGTTTCACTATTCTGGGTATTCTGGTTCCTTGTCTTCTTTTTTACATTAAGCTGGCTTTCTTTATTTCCCTTACTCTTATCATGAGTGCGCGGCTTGCGCAATTTGCAGCCATTTAATAAGCAACCTTTACCATCAAAAAATAAAGAGGAAGTCAGAGAATACCAATGGTGTACTCAATATATAATCAATCTAGTTTCTTAAGGCGTTAATTTTATTTATGGGTAGGTTTAAACTAATAACGAATTTTTATTCTTTTAATATCTAACTAATTATACTCTTGAAATATGGTGGGTGAATAACTCTTTAGCTCTTATCCAAACTGGAGCAGTCTCTCTTTCAGGTAATTGAGTTAAAGTTGGTAACAAATCTTTAGCATAAAATTCTGAAGCTTCTCTTGGCAACAAGGATGGTAAATTATGGATAGCAACAACTGATAATTTTGGACCACTAGTGGTTTCAACAAGGGCAGTTGGTACGCTAAAACTGGTGGCAGATGTGTACACTGGAATTGGGTTGTGCGGGTTGAAAGTCTCAGCAGAAACATCAACAATTGTACGTAATTTTCTATTTGGATCGTTTAAAGTTTCAAAATTAACGAATGGTGGAATTGGAGAAGTCAAGTAAATACAATTAACAAAGATATTCAGGTCAATGATTTCTTTGAATGGACCCCCGCGTGCAGTTTCAGCGATATCCCATTTAACTATATGAGAATCTGGTACACCGACTTTTCTAAATAAATCAACTGCTCCGGAACCGCATCTACCAAGGGCACCCATGACAAGACATTTTGGATATTCGCCTCCATTCAAGGCAACTGCTTTAGATAAATCCTTTTTGATTTCATCGATTAATTCACTCTCGTACGGGTACACTGATACTTCAGGCAATTCTTCATCATCACCATGAGATTGCTTGAATATCCAATCCTTGATACCGACAGCAGCACCACCAAATCCAGCATAGTAACCGAAAGCAGCAACCCTTCTTCCCTCGTCGTTTTCTAAGAATTCCAAATCGTACAATGTACCGTTACCAGCTTTGAACCTGCTCAAAAATTCTTTCCATCCAGCTTGGTTTTTATAACAATGGCCAAAAAGGATGTGCTCATGCACTAAGGGGAAATTATCTTCTGGTAATTCTTTCAATCCAAGAATAACCCTATCAGTGGGAGCCTGCGGCCAAGAGCCCTCTGGAACTATAGTGGCACCAACCGCTTTATATTCGCCGGAGTCAAAAGTGGATTGCAGAGACTCTTCGACATATATTTTAATTCCAGAATCTATTAACTCCTTTGTCGTTGAAGGACTGATAGGGGCCCTTCTTTCAAAGGCAACAGTTGGGGCTCTTAAATGAAGAATAAGTGGAGACATTGTAAGTATTTTAGCTTTTGCTATTTGTCTTGCTCTTGTGTTTTTGAATGATACAATAAATTAAAATGTTGATGTAATAAGGTAATCTAGGGTCTTTATATAACTCTGATTTTTACATGTGTTTTTATCGCTGATAGGGGTATATATGAGTCAAGGTGAATCAAGTATGAATATTGTTGCAATATGCGTCACGTCCAGCGGCTCAAAACAAAAATTTCATGCACCGAAGCAATCGACTTGGACAGCAATTTCCATGTTGATACAGTAACTATTAAGTTTATATGTTTATGTATATGTTTAAGTTTATTTAAGTTAAAATGTACCTGGTACCCAGCTTAGTGCTTTCTTTTATTGGAGCTGTACCTGCCTCTCTTGGGCTCTTCTGCTCTACTTTTCCCCGTTTTCTTTTCTCATTTCATTCTCGAAGTCATCGCGGTCAATTGAGTCAGAACGGGGTGAGCCAGCAGAATACCTTTATTTCAAAAAAAAACTTAGGTGACTCTTAAATCTATATTGTATTCTTTTTACGTGTATTCTCTATAATCTTCTAATATATTCTAGAACATATTTTTTTAATAATTCCTTTGCTATGTCCCAAGAATCATCAGCGAAGGCATCACCATAAACTTTGAATAATTTCTTAACTGTTGCAATTTCTAATTCGTCAGAAATAATCTTGCTTTCAACAGCCTTATCAAAAAGAAGTTGACCAAACTCTCTATCGTTAGTATACAAACTTGCCAAAATCATTGCTTCTGTTAATTGACCTGCTCCTGATCTCTTGGTAACTTCGTTCAACTTTTTGGATACTTGATTAATGTATTCGTTATACAAGTCCAATGCGCCAGATTCGGTTTTGGTGTCAAATTCAGATCTTGCTAAGATTAAAACTTGTAATATCTTAATTGGAATGTTTTCCATAGTCATTAAAGTTTGAGCTATCTTCAAATAATGTTCGTTATGTTCATTGATAGCTTGGTAACAGAATACAGCGATTAACTTGTGTTGTACAAACTCTATTCCAAACTTATCGTGGCCCTGGTAATCGTGGAACTTGCTCAAACTAGTTTGAACGTCACCTTTATCCATTCCGTATATTTCAATTAACTTCATTCTGATTAATAGCGAGTCAGCAGACTTATCCTTGTCAAGTTTGTTTGTTTCAATGTACTGGAGGATAGATTCAGTAAGACTAGCGCAATCAACTTTTGGAATGTTGATAGCAGAATCTTCACCTAACTTCTCAAGGTTACTCGAAATTTCTTCGATTTTTAAGTCAACTAGTATGGTTTCTTCTTTCTTACCACTCGATAATGTAAGGCCTCTGCATAAAGTTTCCTTGTCAAGTAAGGAGGGATCTTCTCTAAATACCTTATCGAAAAGTACAATAAAGCTATCACTATCGAGAGTTTTTGAAGTAGTTAACAAAGTAACAAGTTGTGCATTAGAAATACCACTGAAATAAACTGCAGAAACTACCTTATGTTCGACCAATAAATCTACTAGTTTCTCGGCGGTTCTTTCAGAAACCGGTCCCTTACCACTAAGGAATATGGCCCTCGAGATTCTATCAATATTCATCTCAATCTCTTCATCCCTTATCTCGACTTTTTCACCAAATAACAACTTCTCCAAAACTGCTTCATAGAGCTGAGTGAGATCTCCAGTTTGTTTTCCTCCGTATTTTTTAAGTAAATCCCAAGACTGGTCCACTCTTCCTGGGTTAGCTTGAATTAATTTGGAAAGTGAACCAACATCCCAAAGATGGTTGCCAGCCTTATTTATAGTAAAGTATAATGAGTAATCGTGAGGCAAGGCATGAACTAATATCTGATTCAAGATGTCTACTTTATCCTGCTTATCTATTAAATCATGTTGTTGAATAGATTTTAAAATATCATGAACTTCTGGGCCCTGTTCTTCTGGCTTAAAATTTTCAAATGCCTTTGGAATGTTTTGAATAATTTTCCCAGTATTTTGATACTCCTTTACACTCTTGTGTAATTCAGGAATTGTTGAGTATAACCTACGGAAGCGAAGCATATTGAAACAACTTTAGAAAGACAGTATATAGTAAAAGAAGGAGAGAGGGAATGTTAACTAAGAAACATGGAGATCCATGAATCGAATTTTTCAGTGCGGAAATTTTCAGAAAGCAAATGTCTTATAATGTATCATCGCCAGAGAGCCTTTTTTGTCCTTTTCTACACTACATTCAATATAAACTATAATTTCTTTATTTTTTTTTTTTTATCTCTAGCATATTTATTCATGAGCTAATTTCTGCTCCATATTTGCTAACATTCCAATTCCTCCGAAATATTCTTCCCATTTATCTTCAACTTTAACTGATTCTAAACTTGAAAAATCGAAATTTTTACTTAAATATTCATTGTAATCAATCCAATCGCCTTGGGATTCACATTCAAACCCCCAACTTGCTTTAAAAGCACCTCCGAGAGCACAAGAATTTGGCATCTCAACCTTAAAATTACCTTTTGTAGATCCTAAAATAGATGCCATTTTACCAACAATACTTTCATTTTTCAGTGAACCTCCAACAAAGTAAACTCTACCAGGTCTCGCCATTAAAGAATCGGTAGTTTGTTTCTTACCGTCAGTTTGAATTTCTCCAAATTTGTTATAAAATTCTTTAAAAAACTTCTTGTCCTTCTCATTCTCCTGTATAGCTTTCTTTGTTAACATTGGACCTAATCTAACTCTGCAACTTAAAGTTTGTGATTCAATAATAGAAGTAACATCTTCATCAATTTCCCAAGAATCAACCAGTTTCAAAATCCCGTTTTCATAAATGCATCTCATGGTTTGGGCTGATGCATTGGGTACAATTTCACCTAATGGGAAATAAATACCTAATCTATTATTAAATTTGTCACTTGAGTCTAGAATCTCATCAAATTTATCCCAACCGGATTCAACATTATATTTGGCATTTACTTCATCTCTGATTTTTTCTCTGGCTAGTGAACCATTACAATAGCAAATCATCCCCATAAAATGTTTAGGCATCGTTGGATGATCAAACATATGATATTGTGATGATGGTGCAAATTGTTTGGTAACAAGTAAAACTGTTGTAGAAGTACCCAATGATATTAAAATATCATTTTCCTCTAATGGTAATGATAAAATAGTTGCAAGGTTATCCCCAGTGAAAGAGTAAATCTTCGTAGAACTGGAAAATCCATATTTATCAACAAAGTATGACCCAATTGAACCGATTGATTTATAATTAATAGGATCAATTGAGCCTAGTTTCTCCTCTAAATTATCACCACCACTTGTACCTTCTTTACTTCCTGCCAAGTTTAATAATTTCTTATCGTACTTCTTTGTATTCATATCAAATAAATTCATACCACAGGCATCTGCTAATTCTAAGTTAGCAAAATCACCTAAAAGAACAGTTGCAAGAAAACTGGAAACAAGAGAAATTCTCGAGGTTTCCTTATAAACTTCGGGTTTCTTTTTGACAATCTTCCTAATTTGTAATCCAGTGAATCTATAATGTGCCCTTGAACCGGTGATGGAAGCAAGTTTTTCACTTCCTCCAACAGATTTCTCAAATTCCTTAATTTCTTCGCCAGTTGAATGATCTTGCCAATTAGGAGAAGTATCCAATGAGAATGCCCCATCAAGAATATCAACCAAACCACCTTCAGTCTCTGTAACTCCCTTCTTAATCTTATTTAACTTCTTCTCTGCATCTTTGTTCCAATATACACTTCCATGTTGTTGACCAGAACCAGAAATCCCCCTAACCTTATCAAAAGGAAATTCCTTCAGCTTCATAACTCCAAATAAATAGTCAACACTCTCTAACCATACCCCAACTGGGGAAATAATCTCCCCAGTTTCTTCGTTTGAAAACACCCCCTTCTTTAAACCAGGATAGTCACTTTTAAACTTATCAAACTCAACATTAAACGAATCTAAAAGCTTCAAATTCACATCAGTGACAATAATCTTCAACTGTTGAGTTGAAAGATCAAATCCCAAAAATAAATCATTGCTGTCTTTATAATTCTGTTGCAGTTGCGTCATCACTAAAATAGTTTAAGTGAAGCCACTGAACGGGATCCCTATTGAAAATTGGCCAATTAGGTAAAACAAATAAAAATAAACCAACTAAACAAGCTCCAAAGGTGTAAACTACTAATTCAATCTTTTGTGTGATGAATCCAACAAGAACTGAAAATAAAATAGTTAAGTTAAGAATTAATCCTGAATAATCACTGGCAAGTTGTTGTCCTTTAAAATCAATTGGGAATTCTAAAACCAGAAGTAGTTCATCCATTTCTATAATATACTTTATTTTTATATATAATTAAGAATCTTTAGCTTATTATATATACTTAGTAACCAAAAAAAATACTAGAAAATAATCAGGTGATGAATGACGATTTTAAAGAAGTCCTCTTTATATATTTTTGGGTTGTTGTTGACACCTCTCTCAGATTTATCCGATTCGATTCTCGGATGTTGTTTATGCAGGCACACACCCCACACAGACTTCAGGGGAGAATAGCTCGAGCTACAGCAAAAGAGTACAGAAGAAGGAAGTAATGAATAGAAGGAGAATGAAGAAGGGGGTATAAGGGGAGTGTTGTATAAATATATAAGACCTTCGATTAGTACCGTCTTTGCCGTGTGAAAAAAAAGCTTCTTGATAGAGTTTGTAATAGCTCCAAAATCTTGATCTTATCCCCAATAAAGAACCGTGCGATGTACATGGATAACTTTATTATCTTTGCCATGTAGGTGTTGTTAAAGCGTCTTGCTGTAATAATCCATTGAATTACCGCTTTGCTCGGTCCCATATTCTTGTAGAAATATTATATAATGCGTACTTCTATAGATCCATCCTCTAGTAAATAGTTTCAAACTCTAGAACATTCTCTGAAAATATTAAAATCTACCGATACCTAGTATTATCCCCACTTCTTTCAGATTGTATTCAAATAATTCTACAATTCAATTACGTCTACAGAAACAGGTTCTTTTCATATTGTTCGTTCTTTTAAACTATCGTAAATCATTAATAAATAAAGTTGTTGTTTCTCGTTTCAATTCATAGGCAAGGGCTAGTCTCCATTTTGTCCCTTCGTGTTGGTTTGTTTGTTTGTTTTTTGTCTTTTTGTTTTTTCATTTTGTATTGTATTGTGGGCATGTTTGCTTCACATTGTTTCGTTTTTAATGTAGTTTGGTCGTAATTATAATCCATTTTCTTGGTTTTGTACATAATAATTTGTATCATTATCAATTAATCTTTCTTCTAAGAAATCAGTTACCATATTATATTGATCTTGTTTTAAAATTGAACTAATTTTTTCATGTGGTGTTAAAATATCAAAATTAAATCCAATACTATTGTTAAACTTAATTGAATTATCATCTTCATAATCTTCAAAATTTGGTAAATTATAAAACTTGTATGGTTGTTCTTTAAACATTGAAAATGAAGAGCCAGTCCCATGATTATGGTGGTGGTTGATATTGTGAGAGTGATTAATTGAGCTTTGTTGTTTCTTTGGCTCATGCAACATAAATGATGAATTATTTGTAGAGACTGTAGTTGATCTCGTAAGTGATGTCATTAAAGAATTTTCACAATCGGTTTCTAATGGAGATGTAGTTCTTGAGAGGAATGGTGAGTCATGAGTGTCCTCGTCATCTTCATCAATAATATCTTCATCTTCTTCACCGAGGTTAATAAAGTTAAACAATTCAGCATCTCTTGTTTCATCTTCTGTTTCTTCAATAATTGATGCTGGGCTTTTCAAGTCGTCACTATCAAAGCTTGAAAATCTTGAAGTTGGTAATGAAAGTGGAGGATTGTGGGATAAATCGTTCATGTTATCGATTAATTCGTTGATTGGATCAGGATGGTGATGTAATTCGGTAAATGATCTTTTCCTTGCAGTGTGCAGTTCATCTTCGGATTGGTAGTAATTATTAACAGTATTTGTTTCGCTAAGAACAGCATCACGAAGATGTTTATAGTCATGAATAAGTGTGAGTAAATGGTCTTTAAGTGATGAATTTTCTTGCTCAATAAGTGAAATGTTTCTATTGAGAAGAGTTGATGAAACTGAAACTGAGTTATTTCCAATACTAATATTCTTATTACTAGTAGTAGTAGTAGTAGTAGTAGTAGTAGTATTTGCAATAGGAATAATATTTGTAGAATGTTTAGCTTTCAGAATAAGCATTGGTTGTGACCGTATTGATGGTGAAGTACATAAATCTTGGGATGAGATGTGTTGAACTGAATTATCAATATTACTGACGTTATTGACGACATTTTTAACATTATTGATATTTTTATCACTAGACTGAATTTCTTGCTTGATAATATCCTTCTTCTTCTTTGATTTCTTCTCCTTCTTCTCCTTATTCTCTTTCTTATCCTTCTTTTCCTTCTTCTCAGTCTCCTGCGAAATTGGCTTTCTACCAGGCTTTGGCCTTGGTGGTAAAACCCAAGCTTTCGATGTCTTCACCGTCAATGGACATGATATCGCAGATATCTGAATACTAGATTGATTCAATTGCGACATTATGTTCCTATATAAAATTTTTACCCTCTCACTTCTTGGTCCATTAATTAATAAATAAATAAATAAATAATTGAATAGATAATAAATAAATAATCAAATCAAATAAAAAGCTTTAATAAATTAAACAAATAATATGATAAACGTCGTCTTTCAGTCTTTTATATATTTGAAATTAATCTTATTTTTTTTTTTTTTCCCTTGGTTCGTTTGTTCGTTCGTTCAGTTGTAGCTTCCTGAAATTTTCGGGTTCAAGATCAATTTTTAAAGTTTAACTTGCTCCGTTATTAAATGACTGGAATGATGACAACAACAGAAGGAAAATTTTAAGAGTCCCGAGATGGCCGCTTTAAACAAAACAACTCAACAAAAGGAAATTTGTATCGGGGGTGATCTTAAATAATAGAAGATTAAATCTCTCAAATAAATAAATTAAATTAAATTAAATTAAATTAAATATTACCTTGTAGCGCTGAGCGAAGAGCGAAGCGTGGATATTATATAAATGGTGTGAAAAAATTAGAAAAATTATAGCGGTAAAAACAAAAAAAAAAAACAATTAAAAAAATAAAAATAGAGTCAATTTTTTGAGTCAAGTTCGAAAAGCCGACGGATAGTGCTGGGTGGATACATCCACACATTTAACTATCAAGATCCCTACAATGTGTGACATCCGCTCGCCTCTTGGTGTGTTCGCGATGGGGGTGGTCATTGGCATTGGCATTAATCGGTATTGCCTCTACTGAGAACGGATTCAACGGTACTGTTTCTCCTATGGTCCGGGCGAAACGGACAATTCACTTTTAAACTCTCGCTACCTACCGCCCTTTTGTTCTACTACATCTCACTCATCCCAATTAAACTGATCGGCCAAGCGCGGCCAAGGTCAAACTTAACACTGCTACCGGTTAATTTCGGGACTTTATTTTTTTTGCCCTAGGGCAATCTTCATTACTCAACCTGCATCTGCATGTCTCCTACTTCCGAATCAAGTCAATAATACGTTCCCAATTACATATCGTCCATTTAAAATCATCTCCCTTGCGTCATCCTAACCGTGAGTCGTGTCAGGGGTTAAGGGATGAGACAAAAGTGTTGGCTTTTTGGGAAATACGACATGCTTTCCGTCCTTTTCATTCCTAAACCGGCACTTTTTTCAATGTCCGGGGAAATCCAGTTAATCATCGCTACAGTACATACTTTACAAACGAGTACATTTATCTAATTCTACATTTTTATCTACTCTATTACACTACATTCTTACTAACAAGTCCAATATCATTCAATTATTTCCCCTTTTTTTTTCTCTTCTCTTCTCTTTTCTTCCTCTTCTCTTTTCTTCCTCTTCTCTTCTGTCCAACATAATCACTTCTGTTTAACTTTTCCTTGATTAGCGAGGAAAACTGAAAATTTCGAAAAATTTCTCGCTCGCAGAATGCTCGCAGAATGCTCGCTCCATCGCCGCCCGCCGCCGTTCACCCTAAAAAATCACTTCCATCTTCCCTAACTCTTCCATTACTCATACTTGGTTCCCTCCACGGCACCCTGGAATAAAAAAAAAATCTTCTCCTATACAATTTTTTTTTTTTTTTCTTCTTTTCTCCGGGCTACCTAACTCCTTTTTAATTTCACTCCACTCCACTCCACCCCACATTTTTCGTCTCTCCACAAAATTCATTACCAACTCTTTCTTATCCTTCATCAATAATCCCCTAACCATTAAAATCAATTCTTTTTTTCCAATCTACCTTTTATCAATACTTTACTTACCCTCCTAAATACTCTTATATATTGCTGCAGTTTTTTTTTTCTTTTATTATTTTTGCTAGCGCGATATTCATTTCCTAATTAATACTACGTTCCGGGGCCCTATCCGAATAGGACTCTGCGTGAAACTTTTCTCCCATTGGTCGTACGAGTACAGAGGTATCTTCCTGAAGGAGAGGAATGCTCGTTGCAATTGCCCTTTTAGCGTAGGTGCCTAGTGGAGTAGTACCATCAGAATGGTAATTTGTATAAACGAAAACCGCAAGACGCTCCGCTGGCGCCTATCCGGCGAGGACAACTGCGTTGAGCTTTGCTTCCTTCGGTCGATATATTTCACCATTGGCAAAGCTAAATATAATCAAAAATAGCAAAAGTAAAATGGTTTACTTCTTGTCGGATTGAATGTGTTATTTAAAAAATGGCTGCTAATTATGCAGCATGTACTGCAGCACTTTTGATTTGATTCCGCTTTTCCTGTATATATTAGAACCGTTGATAAAATCAATGCATGTACTTTGTGGGTCGGTTATTAGATGCAAGTTACATTCTATGAAGAAAAAATAGGAGTATATATGTAATATGTTGGTCTAATGATAAATCAATGATAGATAGTATATTGCTATTTAGTAATAATACTTTTTGGAGTTGTATAAAAAAATTTATAGAATCGGAGTTTGATGCAATATTAAAGTTCCTTGGTTGTTTATGCCCAGATTTCACACGCACAAGCGGAAGAGGAGGGAGGAAACCACCGATATGTCCACATTCCACCAAAAGCTTTTGTTTTTGTTAATCCATCTACCCCGAAATGAAAATCATTCAATCCCCTCGGGGTTTCGTCGTCTAATTTCTGTACATAAGACTAAATATGTCTGTCGCTTGTTATAGGTGCTAGCTACCACCATTCGTTCCCCGGAATTATGCAGAGATCGTACGTTTCTGTATGGAAAACATTGCGAGTGATCTTTAATCTACTTTGCTACCAAAATAATTAGGGGTTATTCACTGGTCCGTTAATATGGTTATGACCGACTCACAATATATTTCACAGGACGAACTCGGGTAGTAAATAGGTTATGATGCGACAAAAAAAATATGTCGGAATGCTTATGAATGAATGCAAGTTCGAATACCCGACATCCCCGGATAACTAACCAGTGAATCCGTCTCGTATTCAACCAAATCCAAACTCTTTCTGACTATGTACTATGTTTCAGAAATTAGTGAAAACTTAACTTGCTCTATAAACACTTGCTTTGGCTGCAAATTTTCAGAATTAAAAAATGAAAATATAATCCATTCGAGATGATATCCATATTCTGGGGTATAATGAATGGAATTGCAAAATCAAATTGTGAACATAATCCTCGAAAGAAGGTATTTATCATCATGGTAGGAGAACGGAGTCGGTAACTTATTTTACAATTAGATATCTCAACACCGCTGGCAATAATGTGTCCCATGACTCTTGTGGTAGTAAACATTTTTAATAAGTCTAGATGTTAATTTCTACAATTTTCTTTAAAGATATCTTATTAATTCTATATACACCTGGTATATTTTTAGAGATTATGTTTTTAATTCTCCTTGATTTTGCTTTTAGTTGGTTTTTTAAAGGTTGACCTACTTTATTTCTTCATTTATTGTTGAATTGGCATGGATGTAGATGGAGTTAAATCATCATTAACCTTGTCAGTTCTCCATAAACTTGTAATTGTCTTTGGTTTGGTTAAAAAGGTAATACCAGCTTGACCATAGAAATTCAAATCACCTAAGAATGAACCTCTGCTACCAGTAAATGAAAACATTGGTAATGGTACTGGAATTGGTACATTGATTCCAACTTGACCAACATCAATCTTATTGTTAAATAATTGAGCAGCTGGTCCTGAATTAGTAAATAATGAAACCCCATTACCATATCTATTAGAATTGACTAATTCAATGGCTTCATCCATTGTGTCAACGTTGACAACAGATAACACAGGAGCAAATATTTCTTCGTCGTAACATCTCATACCTGGTTTAACATTGGTTAAAATAGTTGGTCCAAGAAAGTTACCCTTGGAAAATTTGCCTTCACCTTTAAAGTCTCTACCATCAAGTAATACGGTAGCACCTGACTTTTCCAGATCATTAATAATTTCAATGGATTTAGTTAATGCTTCAGGGTTGATAAGTGGACCAACATCAGATTCTGGGTCAAATCCCAGGCCAACCTTTAATTTTTTGGCATCTTCAACGATGTCGTTAATCCAACCAGCAGTAACTGGACCAACAGTGACCAAAACAGAAATAGCCATACATCTCTGACCAGCAGCGCCAAATGCTGCCCCATTGATTGCATTTACAAATTGCTTCTTATTTGCATCAGGAAGAACAACCAAATGGTTTTTAGCACCTAAATTAGCTTGAACTCTCTTACCCAAAGAAGTACCTTTATCATAAATGTACTTACCAGCCTTGTCACCACCAACAAAGGTTAATGCCTTAATTCTTGGATCTTCAATTATTTTGTTAACAGTGTCATGTTTACCGTGAACAATTGAAACAACACCCTCTGGGACACCAGCTTCTTTACATAATTCAGAAATGATCATGGCAGCTCCTGGAACTCTTTCAGATGGCTTGATAACAGCAGTATTACCAGTAACTAAAACTAATGGTAAGGTCCAAAGTGGGACCATGGCTGGGAAATTGAATGGACAAATCAGACCAATTACACCTAATGGTTCCCTAATCATCTTAGTTTCCATATCTTTGGAAACTTCCAATGTTTGACCCTTCAAATCATTGGTGATATTACAAGCAGCCTCAGCAACTTGTAACCCTCTCAATACATCACCCTTAGCATCTGGGAAAGTCTTACCTTGTTCTAAAACAATAACAGATGCAATTCTATCCATATTTTCTCTGAGTAATTGAACAAATTTGAATGCAATCCCTTGTCTCTTGATTACAGAGTAATCCTTCCATACCGGGAATGCCTTATGAGCAGCTTCGATAGCTTCTTCTAATTCCTTTGGAGTCAGTTGTGGCACCTTCAGGATAACTTGATTTGTTGCAGGGTCATGGATATCGTACCAGATATCAGATTCGGACTTAATCAACTTATTATTGACAAACGATGGAGTTATGTATGGTTCAGCTGAATCAGAAACATGACTTGTTGGGAATGACTGAGTTGTGGAAGTAAGCTTGATGGTAGAGATTAATCTCCTTGAAGATAACTTTATTAAATTTGAACGCAACATAATCGTAATTGAAATTGCTTCTGTTCTTCTCGTATCGTTCTAGTTTCTTCTTATTCATTGTTTTACTCTACTTCCTTGGGGTTCTTATACTTTGGCGTACGGTTTCCCATCTCCGCATATCTTATCACATGATATTGCATATAGGCTTTACGTGAATTTTTCAGACATTAATACGTGGGCTATTGTGGGGTATACTTTAAGTTTCCACGGAACCTGATCCAAGTCATACTCTAAATAAAATATAATGGATTTAAGTAAGGCCATGATATAACTTTGCTTCTATTTTGCTGTCTTTGGATCTAGATATTAGATGAGCTTAAGATATCAAATGCTTGCTTCAACTACTGACAGTCACCTAGCTCAGTAGCAGGTTCCAGGATTGAACTACCTAATTGGGTAATGGCATATGCAGGAATAATCTGTAAATGGCACTGGCATCCCGTGGCTGCAAAAAAATATAAAGGATTTGGTATTCCGCTATTAATGTATACCAAAGAACCAAGTAATAGGTTAAGTAAATTTATATTATTTCCGTTTTTTGAATTTCCGTGTTTCTTATTCCCTTGAACTCATTCAATTTTTTGTGCATTTACATTTTTCTTCAGTAATATAATATTCCACTCATTATTTTCAACTAATATCAATATTCTTTTTAAAATGAACAATCATCTTAAAATTATAGGTTTAGAGTAATTCAAATTTTAAAATTTTGAGCATTATTTATTATAACTATACACCTAGAGCAGCCTACATATTTTGAATTGTTCCCTTAGTGGTATGTCTCTTCCATTTAGTATGCCACGTGATCACGGTACACCACGATTAGAGTTTGTCCCTATAATCTGTGAATAGATGGATACAAAACGACTGAAGGGAGGAAAACAAAATTCAGTTGTCAGGTCTCTAATAGGTGGTGTCCCTTTATGAGCGAAACCATTAATGTAAAAGTTACTTTGAAAATGTATGGCTTGAACATATCTATGCTCAGTTCAACTTAAAGCGTATTAGGGTATAATGAAAGGCTTGAATAAAGAGAAGTAATTCATAATAACCACCACGCCTAGAATGATAACAGTTGACAATTTGTTGTAGTTCTAAGTGTGAATGATTTATAAGACTGTTTGCAGCAATTTACTTACAACCCCATTTTAAACCTCATCGACCTGTACATAACTGAAAAATTCAACTACATCAAAAAGAAAAAAAATATATTGAAGTACTCCTCTCTTAAATAGATAGTAACTATCAACCATGGACTCTTCGATAGTGTTTATAATCTGTAGTTTATTCTACTTAGTATCAGGAGGAAGATGGTCTTTAGTAGTGGCTGCAGGAACTGGTTTCTTAGTACTTAAATCTAAGCCGTCTACTGAACCACCAGTTCAAGTTAGTAACATTAGTAAGGCCGCGGAATTAGAAAAACAGCCAAAGAAGGAATCCCCAATTTATGCTGTAGACTTCACCACCACTGCTCCAGTTGCAGCTGCTACCGTTAGCGCTGCTCCTAAGCAACTTAGATCAAGAACAAAGAGAGCTCCTAAGATCATTAAGGGGGGTAAGCCAATTGTCGCGTCGCTCTCATCTGCTCAACCGCATCTCACCTCATCTCCAGTTAAATTATTGGAATCTCAAGTATACATCTTTTATACTACATTGACCGGTTCATCTCAAAGAATTGCTAAGAATTTACATGAAAAAATTTCTGCTTTACCAGATTTGCAAAGAGCTCCTAAATTGCTCTCACTTGATGATGACTTGGATGATTTAGAAGAATACTTCATGAAAACTCCAGTTGATGAAAAGAACCCACAAGTAAAGAATGTTTACTTGTTGGTTTTACCTTCATATGAACAAGATTCACCTATTGACTACTTTTTGGAACATTTGTTGGACACTTATAACGATTTTAGAGTCGATAAATATCCATTAAAGGCATTGTTAGGATTTGCTGTGTTAGGATTAGGTGATTCCGAGTCATGGGGAGAAGAGTCTAAATTTTGCTATCAGGCTAAGTTGGCCGATAAGTGGTTAGGAAAGTTAGGTGGAAGAAGACTTTTCCCTATGGGGTCTGTCTGTATGAAATATCAAGGTGATCCTAAGGCTAATGATTGGATCCAAAGTTTTGCTTCTATGATGGCTGATGATGAGCCATTTTTTATGGACGAAAATGATGCCGAAGCCAACGACAGTGATGGTGATAATAGTTCAGTAGAGACTCCTGATGATGAAGATGAAGATGAACTTGTTGATGTTGAAGATATGGGTAAAATTATCAAGAGAGACGGTGGTGACCAACTTGTTGTCAAGGAAATGGTTTCGAAAGACTCTCCAACTTATAAGTCATTAACCAAACAAGGTTACACCATTGTTGGTTCTCATTCAGGGGTCAAGATTTGTCGTTGGACCAAGAGTGCCCTTAGAGGTCGTGGTTCATGTTACAAGTATGCATTTTATGGGATTAAATCGCATTTATGTATGGAAACAACTCCTTCATTAGCATGTTCAAATAAGTGTGTTTTCTGTTGGAGACACGGTACTAATCCAGTTGCCAAACTGAACTGGCGTTGGGAAGTTGATCCACCTGAAAAGGTTTTTGAAGGTGCTCTTCAAGGTCACTATCAAAAGATTAAGCAAATGAGAGGTGTCCCAGGGATTCAAATGGATAGGTTTGAAGAAGCTTTTAAAGTTAAACATTGTGCTTTATCATTAGTTGGTGAACCAATTTTCTATCCACATATTAATGAATTCGTTGGTATGCTTCACAAGGATCACATTTCATCCTTCCTTGTTTGTAACGCTCAACATCCAGATCACTTGGCAAAATTAAATAAAGTGACTCAACTTTATGTAAGTATTGATGCTCCTACTAAGACTGATTTAAAGAAGGTTGATAGACCATTGAACAGTGATTTCTGGGAAAGATTGATTTCTTGTTTGGATATTTTGAGAACTACTCAAGCTCACCAACGTACAGTATTCAGATTGACTTTAGTTAAGGGATTCAATATGGGTGATATTGAAGCATACGCTGACATGGTTGAAAGAGCTCAACCATCACAAATTGAAATTAAGGGTGCCACTTTCTGTGGTTCTTCAAATGGTAATGGTAACCCATTGACCATGCAAAACATTCCATTCTACGATGAATGTAAATCGTTCGTTGAAAGCTTAGCCAAGGAATTACAAAGCAGAGGACAAGACTATGAAATAGCAGCCGAGCACGCTCACTCATGTTGTATCTTGATGGCCCACAAGAAATTTTATATAAATGATACATGGCACACACACATTGATTATCCAAGATTTTTCGAATTATTAGAAAGTGGTGAGCCATTTGTTGATTTAGATTATGTTAAGCCAACTCCGGCATGGGCTGTTTGGGGAAGTGAAGAAGCAGGTTTTAACCCAGTGGATACCAAATTTGATAGAAAGGCTGAAAAGTTAAAGAATAAATTAGCCAGAGAGGAAAAGGGTTTAAATTAAGTTTTGTAATATTTATTAATATAAGTAAAAGAAAGTGATAAATGTAGGCCTCAAATTTGCAGCCATTGAGTGTTTTTCATAAACGCGACAACTCGAATATGGCCCACGTGATGAATACATCGACAACTTGCTAAATAAAGAAAAAAGTAGATACACTTTAAAGGTTACCTCTTCTTTATACGTGGAAACTAGTATTAGTTGTTAGTATGACTTCCTCTGGATCCCCAGATTCTGATAGTATGAAAATCGGTTCCAAAATTGCATTTATTCACCCAGATTTGGGAATTGGTGGAGCTGAAAGACTTGTAGTTGACGCGGCTATGGGTCTTCAAGATCTAGCTAATGAAATAATCATATACACGTCACATTGTGATAAATCACATTGCTTCGAAGAAGTTAGTAACGGTGACTTGAAAGTTGAAGTATATGGAGATTTTTTTCCAACTAAAATTTTTGGGAAATTCCATATTCTATTTGCAATCTTAAGACAATTTTACTTAACATTAGCACTTATCAGAACAGGTAAGATAAAGGAATACGATTATTTTATTGTCGATCAACTTTCATTCTGTATCCCACTATTACAAATGTTTGCCGGTAAGGACACTATGATTCTCTTTTACTGTCACTTTCCAGATCAATTACTTGCACAAAAAGGAAGTCTTTTAAAGACTATTTATAGATACCCATTTGACACCATTGAAGAATGGACCACTGGGTTAAGTGATAAGATTGTGGTCAATTCTAAATTCACCAAACTGATTTTCCATAGAACTTTTAAAAATCTTAACAAAATAGAACCAGGTGTGATTTATCCTTGTGTTGATCTTGCTAGCGTTGAACCTGACGTAGATGCTGATATTGAAGTTACTCAATTTATGAACCAGTCTAGATTTTTCCTTAGTGTAAATAGGTTCGAGAAAAAGAAAAATGTTGCATTGGCTATCAAGGCATTTGCTCAGTTCAAGAAGGAATATGTTCAAAGAGAAGAAAAAGATGGCAAGAAACCAAGATTAGTTGTTGCTGGTGGATTTGACCTGAGAGTTTCTGAAAACGTAGAAGTTTTAAGAGAATTGAATAATCTCGCAGAGCTGCTTGGACTTATACCATTCACTATTAGAGGAAAGTTAATTGTGTTACCACCGTCAACTGATGTTCTTTTCTTGCCATCAATTAAATCATCGATCAAGACTTCTCTTATCAAGAAATGCGAGATCTTACTTTACACACCATCTTTTGAACATTTTGGTATTGTTCCTGTAGAAGGTATGCTTTGTGAAACTCCAGTTTTAGCCACTAATACCGGTGGTCCTTTGGAATCTATAGTAAACTATGATTTTACTTCGAAGACATTAAATAAAGCAACAGGTTATATTTGTGAACCAGATGCAAATAAATGGAGCGCAATTCTTATAAGGCACTTCTTTGATCTTTCTCAACTGACAAAGGAAACTCTCGGTAGCAATGGATTACAAAGAGTTAAAAATGTTTTCCTGAGAACAGAAATGAGTAAAGAATTCCTGGATAATTTAAAGGCGGCTTCAAAATCAGATAAGGGTATCGTTTTCAATGTTTTAAAACACATTAATATGGATACCTTCTCCTTGATTTTAGCAATCGCTATGTCAATAAAGGGACAAAAGTTTGCATATTATTTCTTAGCCTACAGAGTGATTTTATTTATTATTTCAAGATTTCAATAAATTAATGCCATATTTAAAATACCCCGAGGGGAACTAGAATCGATACACGCTTCCTGCGAGATTTGTGACTGCAAGTACTTTCTATATACACGAAACAACGACCCCCCAATACACAGTGAAAGGGGAACAATTTTATAGCTAAAATGATTTGACTAGTGATTTTACTGCTTGTATAAACCCAAGAGACCCAAATGAAGTTGGTTCCAGGTGCTTTTTTATTGGTTGTTTATTTGACCCATTCTCACTGCTAGTCTGTGTTTCAATAAATTTATCAAGATTCTTTAGTACTCTATCATACAGATTTTGTAGTTCTGTTTCAGGGACCAATTTCCATTTATGGAGATTTGACGAGGGTGATGATAAGTTGTACGTTGTTATCCTCATATTTATATCTTTCACCGAAGCTTTTAAATATCTCATTTTTAATGCATCATACTCTGAATCAAATAATTTACTTTTCTTTGTTTGATACTTTTCTCTAACCAATCCAATCATTTGCTCTTTTGACATGTTAGGATGTTTTACTTTTAACATGTCTACCACCTTTAAACTCCAAGTTTTATCCAACTCGAATCTTAATCTTTCAATATCACCATTGACACCCTTTTGTGATTCTATCCACGGTGGCAAACACTCTTGCTTTTGCAAGATTTGATTCATAAAATAATTCGTATCAGTACAATTTGCTAAATGTTCTTTGGGTAATGGCTTACCTCTAACACCTTCCATATTAGGGTGGTCCTTGAACTGACCAGTGGTTTTATCAATTTGCTCATTAATTCTCACATCTGCCATAGTTCCTGCAAGTCCCACTGCAGAAGTTGGGGACATGGAGTTAAACATAAGCGGCCCTAAAAGTCTCTCCTTATATAATTCTTTAAAATTTTCCGACTCCTTCTGTTCATCTTCTTCGCTTAACTTCGAAAGCTTGTAGTCTAAACTACCTTCCTTCGCGTTATGAATACGATCTCGTGTGGGTACTGGAGGGGTGAATATCCTCTTCTGGTGTGGCATTCTTTTGGGTGCCGTATCAAGGATCATTCTTAAATTTGAATCATGTACTGATTCCCGTCCACTCCAAGCAGGGGTGGTTACAGTATCAGCAATTTCTTTTGCATGCCTATTCCTAGCAAGTAAATTCTCCAGCTTCAAGTAAGATATCTCAGATTGATACTTTGATTTATAAGTGGCCTCTGAATCTTCAGAATATTTCTCTAATATTTTGGCTAAGTCAGGGTTATTCTTAATTGATGAGTAGTTCGATGAGTCTATTGAAGATTCAACAAGCGAAGTAAATCTTTCTTCAAGTGCAGAAGGAGATTGGTCTTTCTTATTCAGATTACACCTTCTTTGAGATTTCTTAACAACCCCAGTTACTACCTTCCAGTCTCTTCTATACATCTCCTCCTCCACTTAAGGGAAAACAATCAGATATGAACGGGAATCTGTAATCTGATTTTCCAAATGTATCGCGAAAAATTGCAACCTAATAAAATCTTCCTGCTGATAAGATGGAGACATATTATAATTCTATATTCTCGTCTCCTCTTAAGAAGGAACTCTGGTGGGTGTTTGTGTGTGTGCTAGTATCCCCGTGGTATTCTTGGACATTAGACAGTTTGGGAATTAGGTGTTGAACGATGTTTATGAAAGTGGGGGACGAAAGTGAGATTCTTACTAATTGATCTCAAAATGAAGAAGATACTATTTAATATTATCCTCAGTGGATCTCCACACAAGAGTATACAGAATCAAGGGGGGGAACATTCTACATTGATTCTCTATTTGTCGTATCATAATTTCTCTATATCTTTGACCATATATCCAGCAACTTATCAATTCTCGTTGTCATGCAAACGTTCGTATATGACCTTCGGTCCCAAGTTTAATTATTTAATGGCACATTTGCTGCTCATCTTCAAATATATAAATTCTTTGCAAAAGATTATTCGTATTGCATTTCCAAATAAGCTTAAATAATGCTATCTACCTCTTCCAACTCCCAGTAGGGCTAGAAGAGCGACCGAAGGGAGACAAGCTCAACGCAGTTGTCCTCGCCGGATAGGCGCCAGCGGAGCGTCAAATATGGCTAAAGATGGATGACATTAAATACAAAGGGATGGGAGAAGTTATACAAAACTTATATCCATACAATTAGAATTATTCAAAGTATTGAATATATATTTGTAAGTATCAAGTTCTATGTAATCACATTTTTATTGTTAATCTGAATATGTGGGGTATGATCGAATTATATTTATTTATAATCTTAATATCATTGAAATTGTGAATGAGTGATATTGATATTTTTTTGGTTTTGTTTTGCAGTTTTAGTTTTATCTGATTCCATCTATAATGCATAGAATATAAGTACTGAACAACCCAGTACTACTAGAGTAAGGAATAATAACTTCATCAAAAACCCACAGACATGTTCACGTTTACCGCCTGCGGTAAGTATAATTTGTTTCTCCAAGTCAGCGTTACCCATGAGATGTATCTTACCCTTAGAGGTAGCTCTATAAGGATATGCCGAGTCTTGTTGTATGATGGTATTGAGGTCATCATCTATCAGAGAGACAGAAGATATTGACAGTGAGTGGTTTCTCTTGGTGTCCAGTGGAGCTGATGTAGGACTTTGAGGGGTTGCGACAACTATTGGCACAACAATAGAAGCAGATCTTGATCTACTAATGGAAGCTTTTCGAGAAGGTGACATAATTTTAGTAAGTTATCTATAGAAGAAGAAGAAGAAAAAACGTCAGATAAAGAAGATGAGGAAGAGGAGGGTGTGCATCACTTATATATATACACCAGCGGGATCATTCACACTCCTCATTTTTTTTTTTTTTTTTTTTTTTTTAAATATATTAGCTATATGAGGAGGCTTTTGGGCTACAACCGCTAATAATAATTTTTAATCAGCCTTCAAAATGCCACCTGCGTAATTCAAACCTCGTTTACGCCGTGCCGTTCATAAGTTTATTTTTAATTATCTATTACAGTTTAGGTTAGGTTGATTAAACGATACGAAACATTATTCGGCGAGTGGTAGTTGTGGTAGCCGTGGATGGTAGTATATTTGAGCAAAGTGGTGTTTATTTGTTTACATCTTCTATTTATATAATTGGTATTCTAACCATAATAAAAAATGTTACATTACGTTACTAACCCCCACCCCTCCCCCTCTCACATCCGCCCAATCACTCCTTGCATATTCAATTTAGTCGGAAAAAGTAATTT
>JANIVZ010000090.1:0-50819 GCA_030578175.1 Dujonia santamariae | reverse complement strand
AAAGTGAAAAATTCTAACAAAAAACTTAAAAAAAAAAAGTAATATTAACCATATATAAGCCAATTAGAAGTACTATATACATAGATATATAATCGAGTATGGCCACCAAAAGGTATGTACCGTGTAGATAGATGATAGATAAAGGAAGTGGGACAAAAAAAAATGAGATCCTTTTGAGTGAAGGTTGTGGAGAGAGACGACTTCAGTTGAAGGTTAAAACAAGAAGGATTAAATCAGAAGGATTGAATCAGAATGATTACGTGGAGCAGGAGGAATATGAAGTTGAAGATGAAGACAATGACGAAGTGGGATATTCCAAAACAAGCTTCTTCTTTAAATTAGTTGGATTGTTGAATGAAGATGGTATATTATTATTGGTTGAATCATCGCTCGCAAGACTTCCCCTTGGATTGCTTTACCCTTTACTATGAAGATAGGTTTTGAGGATGAAAGGAGGAGAAACGTTTGAATAATAGACTTACAGAACCAATACAATTAGAGCCACTTTTTCTTTCGTCAATTATATTCAAATACATTCCGCTTCTTATGGAGAGAAGACAAATCATACAGCTCTGTATTAGCTTGACCATATATTGATCGCATTCACTATGTTAGCATCAACTTAAAGTACCGGGAAGATCTCCAAATATCTAAAACCCTTCCATTTCTTTCCTAACTGTCTCTATTTCGAAAAGAAATAACTAAAGTTAAACTATTTTTAATTTCTTCTTTTTTTTTTTTCATTTTCATTTTCATTTTACTAACATTTAATTTAGAACTTATCAAACTCCAACAGTTAACACTGTTGAAATAGAAGCTTCAGTTTTATTATCTTTAATTAGACATACTTCTGAAAACTATCCAGCTTTATATTCTGGATCTCTCTTAGGTTTTGAAGATAATGAAGGTGGATTAGATATAACTCACGCTTACCCATTCCCATACCCAGATCAATATGAAGGTGGTTCATTAAGATCAAAGAGTGGTGCTAAATATCAACAAGATATTTTAGAAAGTTTAAGAAACTTAGGTTACGGAATTGATTTCCAAGGTTGGTTCCAATCTACTGTTAGTGGTAACTTTGTTACAACTCAATTAGTTGAAGCTTTAGTCCAACAACAATTAATTAACAAGAACTCATTCATGTTGATTCACAATATGGCCTCAATCGGTAAGGAGTTAGATTTAAAGGCTGTTAGACTTAGTGAAAATTTCGTAAACACATACATTGGAGGTAAATGGAGATCAAAGAACTTGGAACAAAACAGATTATCTTACTTAAACATCTTTGATGAATTAGATATTAAGATTCATAACCAAGAATTAATTAACTTATACTTGGCTGATAATGAATCTACTTTATCCCAACCAATGGAAAAGGAATTCGATATTTTAAACTTATCATCAAACCAAAACGTTACCGCTCAATTATTAGAATCTCTTTACAGTCAAGTTGATTCTTACAACTACGATCAAAACAACTTTAACTACTACCAAAGACAATTACAAAAGGAAAGTAGCAAGATTACTCAATGGAAGCAACAAAGAAAGATGGATAACATGGAAAGATCCAAGAAGGGTGAACCTGAATTAGATACTCAAGAATGGGAAACTTTATTCAAATTACCTGCTGAACCATCTAGATACAATAACATGTTACATTCTAATGCTATAGACGTTTTAGCTGATGATATCTTAAAGAAGTGTGATGAAGAATTAACCAAGAGTTTTGCTATTGAAAGAAAGCTTACTGCCGAATAAGCAATTAAACAGGAAATGAATAAAATGGATGAAGATTGAGATTGAGATTGAGCTGGAAATGACCAAGATCGTGGTGAGAAGATGTGGGGGACGCAAGACGCTCCACTATATAAGAGATAGATAGAGAGGATGTACTAGCATATTGACTTTTAGTCTGACACATCATTGTGTATATATAGTTTTTATATAAGGTATTATATTTTTGGAAATAATTTGTAAGTTCATATTTTAAATAATTAAGCACAATGGGATTATATTCGTTTTCCAGTACCACTATCTGCGTCGATAGAATGGAACAGAAGGAATAGGGAACATAATAAAGGAAAAGCTTTATCACAAGTAGGTACACAGTGTCTATCTGAAAAAAAATTATCTTTCTCCGCCTTTCTACTCTCATCTTCCCAAACCAAAGGGGAAGCTGAATAATTTAGTTTGTTGTGATTAAATCATACATTTGCTTCTGGATCTAACTTTAATGAGATACTGTTAACACAATGTCTTTCATCAGTTGGTGTCTTATATCCTTCACCTTTAAATATATGACCTAAGTGACCATCACACTTTGAACAACGCATTTCTTCTCTAACCATTCCATGAGATTCGTCTCTATTAACTTTAATTGAGCCTGGAATTGCCAGGTAAAACGCTGGCCAACCACAGTGGGCGATAAATTTAGTCAGCGCCTTATATAATGGTTGATTACAACCTGCACAAGCATAAACACCCTTCGATGAAGCTGGAGTATCAGTATATTCACCAGAGTATGGTGCTTCCGTACCCAGTTGTCTCAATACTCTAAATTGAGCAGGAGTTAATATGGCTTGCCATTCTTGTTCAGATTTGGAAGACATTGAGTAAAGTGATTTTGATATAAGTTGGGGACGTACAGGGATTAAAGAAAAGACCTTAAGAGACGACCTGATCATAGAAGGGGGAGTGGGGATCCTATAAAGAAACAAGGGTTCATTTATATTGGTAATCGATATCTTGTAGGTGTGCACGACTGAAAAATAAGCTTACGCAGTGGCAATGCCCACCAATAATACTGTCAAAAGTATAACTATAATACGTCAGCTGTCAAAAAGCAGATGGGCGAAGTATTATAGTTTCAAAGTTTCAGTTGACATCATTGATTAGATTGGATCACCAAAATCGACAATCATATTTTGCAAGATCAATTTGAGTCACCAAGGTGGGCAACACTTACATTTGCAGCCTTTCTCAGAATACACCATTCAGCATTCATCTAGAAATCAAAAAACAATAAAAGAAAACAACATCTTCGATGACCAGAAGCCAGTAGATCTTCCTCTAGAAATATATCTAAAAATGGAAAAGTTCTGCTGAGGTGCTTCTTTTGGATTGTTAGTAGTCTTTTGCCTACTCTTTTGCCCCCCCAAAAAAGAAGGGTTTGTAAAGTGGGACTGATGATCCATATTACAATAATACCACTACGCTAGGCAGATGTTCGAGAAGGACAGCTGCATTGCGGGTTGTCTCCGTTAGATCGTATCACTCACTGTCTTCCCTGTTAGCCACTGTAAAATTAACAGATCTAGTAATTATGTGCCAATGCAATTTGTTATAAGCAGAGATTTGTAGCGCTGCAGGGTAGCATCGCTTAGAGTAGCAACATCCAAAAATGGCAATCGGATATGGCATTTCTGTTTACAGTTTGCCACAGACCATCGTACCTTATACATTCTGGGAAGTCACGGATTGCTACAAGGGACCGTCAGCTAACAGCTTTGATGACCTATAGCACTAAGTTTATCAGAGGGTGACCATTGCTTACAATTTCCTGCGATATCAGTGGCTGCGAAAAATGTCGTGATGGCATATCCCATCAGGTTCCGGCATATTGCAATGTTCAGGAAAGATCAGCCTAGTTGGCTTAGTCATGTAGATTAATAACCTTATTTACGCTATCCATAAACTTTATCTTCACCAACGAAAGAAGAAATATTCAATAGCATTAGCATAAGCATATCAAAAGGCTTATATATATATTCAATTATAGAGCATCTAGGTAAAGAATAATTATGGGTAGACCAAAAGTAAGTATACACAGAATACACCTAAAACAAACCCTTCTAATCTTTTGATCTAGTGGAATGATTCAATTTAAATAGAGAGAGAGAGAGAGAGAGATCAGGTTTTCTAATGTTGGACTTTGGTATTGAAACAAAACAAATTATAAAAGTGGATAGATAGGCAATACCCACTCGAAGAGCGAAGAGATCGACTCTACAAAGAGCCTACCAACTTTTAAAAGGGTCTGGCTTGATGTTTCGAAGTCATTTATCTCTATCATCACATGATTACATATCATTTCAAATTAATCAAAAGATCTTGTTTAGACTCTAAAGAAACTCTCTGTAGCCTTGGGGTGAATCTTTACTTTGAGTTTTCCCATTTGGTTGAGACTCACCTTATAAGATTTAGAATCTAAACTTATATTATTTTACTATTAGATACTAACCATTCTTAGTATATTCTTCTTGTAAGGCATGGAGAAAGTGAAGGGA
Source organism: Dujonia santamariae (assembly GCA_030578175.1). Lineage (NCBI taxonomy): Eukaryota > Fungi > Ascomycota > Pichiomycetes > Serinales > Debaryomycetaceae > Dujonia > Dujonia santamariae. The sequence continues at coordinate 46,530 of JANIVZ010000090.1, read as the reverse complement.
ATTGTGATAAAGAAGTCAACAGATATACCCCTAATCATAAAGTTCCATTAACCAATAGAGGTCACAGTCAGGCAACCAATGCAGGTGAAATTTTAAGGCTGTTTTTAACCCAAAAATGTTTCGAAAACGGGAAGAAATCGCCATCAATATTATTTTATACATCACCCTATTTAAGAGCAAGACAAACATGTAATGGTATTATTTCTGGAATTAAAGATATTCCAGGGATCACTTACAAGACTCATGAAGAACCAAGACTAAGAGAACAAGATTTTGGGAATTTTCAAAGTACACCTGAAGAAATGGAGGAAATTTGGCAAGAAAGAGCACATTATGGACATTTTTTTTATAGGATACCACATGGTGAATCAGCTGCTGATGTTTATGATAGAGTAGCTCTGTTTAATGAAACTTTATTCAGACAATTTCAACAAGAGGATTTCCCAGAATTACTTGTTTTAGTGACCCATGGTATCTGGGCTAGAGTTTTCCTTATGAAATGGTTTAGGTGGAGTTACGAAGAATTTGAGTCATTGAGGAATATCCCACATTGCCAATACTTAATTATGAAGAAGGAGGAAGAAACCGGTAAATTTTCATTAAAAACCCCATTAATGACGTGGGATGATTTGCCTGACGACGAAGTTGATGAAGAAGTGAAAAGAGAATTTGGTGAAGAAGTCAACTTTAATTCGAAGAATAAATTAAATAATCCAAAAGATTTGGATATCAATAGTATCATTCAAGCTCAAAGAGATGCCATTAAGCAACAAAGAGCAAAGGATAAATTAATAAAGGAAATGTACAATAAGAAATTTGGAGTGTTAGCAAAGGAACAGGTTGGTAGTGAGAGATTTACAACTGAAAATCAGAGTATATCTAACAGTCTTGAGGATATCAGCAATTAAACAAAAAAAGAATGAAGGAGGATAGATCAACAGTTTTTTGCTGACGTTATGGCACTGAAAACATTTATTGCCAAGCGTGCACACAATGTTGGTACCCATCCACTGGCCATTACACTTGCTCCAAGTCGGGCTCAAAAAGAACGACCGAAGGGAGAAGAGCTCAATACAGTTGTCTTCGCCGGATAGGCGCCAGCGGAGCGTCTTAAAATCATTAGATTAGATTTTGCTTTAACCATTTCTTTCAAATTCTATACATTAGAATTCAATTAGAGGAAATCACGTGGTAGATTTTAATCCAACAATATTGTTGGTTGGAATTGGAGTTGGAATTGGAGTTGGTAATAGGTGATTATAATTATATTACCTGAGAGGAACATATAAGCGCATAATTCAGCAAACAGCTCAGTTGTCGCATTAACGGAGGAGTGTTCGAATCAAAGGGACTACTAGTCTCCGTTCATCCCCCCACACTTTAAAGTGAAAAAAAAAATTCTATACTAATATGAATCACATGGTGCCAACACTTATTAGAAGCAAACACAAATAAAGTATACAAATAAATAATTTGACATAACCCAATTGAACGTAGAGCGTATGGCACCGAACCACCAATGCCGATACCTTAGTTTTCTGGTGGATGCCATGGAAAGATGATGTACAAATGATATGGTGACAGTCAAGGTAGCCAACAGTTGATGTGTCCCGGCGGACCGCTTAATCGCATAATGAGAAAACGCACCATACCTCGGAGAGTCGTGGTCCTGTTACACAAAACCCCAATGTTCGCCTACAAGGATAAATTGAGAGAAATTTCCTGGCAATTTTTCAAACAAACTCTTTCCTTTCTTCTTTACCTTATTGTTCTGCAACAAGTAAACTCAAACTCAAACTTATACGTAACACAAAACACAAACACATACAATGGCTCGTCAATTTTTCGTCGGTGGTAACTTCAAGATGAACGGTACCAAGGAATCTATCAAGAAGATTATCGATAACTTAAACGCTGATTCTCTCCCATCAAACGTTGAAGTCGTCATTGCTCCTCCAGCCACTTACATTGACTTAGCTGTCCACGAAAACAAGCAAAAGACTGTTGCTATTTCTGCCCAAAACGTCTTTGCTAAGGAATCTGGTGCTTACACCGGTGAAATCTCCCCATCCCAATTAAAGGATCTTGGTGCTACCTGGACTTTAACTGGTCACTCTGAAAGAAGAACCATTATCAAGGAATCCGATGAATTCATTGCTGAAAAGACCAAGTTCGCCTTAGAAAACGGTATCTCCGTCATCTTATGTATCGGTGAAACTTTAGAAGAAAGAAAGGCTGGTGTCACCATTGACGTTTGTTCCAGACAATTAGATGCTGTCTCCAAGATCGTCTCTGACTGGAAGAACATTGTTGTTGCCTACGAACCAGTTTGGGCCATCGGTACCGGTTTAGCCGCTACCCCAGAAGATGCTCAAGAAACCCACAAGCAAATCAGAGCTCACTTAGCTAAGACCATTGGCGAAGAACAAGCTGCTGCCGTTAGAATCTTATACGGTGGTTCCGTTAACGGTAAGAACGCTACCGAATTTAAGGACAAGGCTGATGTTGATGGTTTCTTAGTTGGTGGTGCTTCTTTAAAGCCAGAATTCATTGACATTATCAAGTCAAGATTATAAGTAATTTTACCTTGGATTATGTATATTAAATAAATAACTCGTATTAGATAAATCTAAATCTAGCTTAAATTGATCTTGTATTCTAAAATTTTATTATTACATATCTAACAATTCTTGTCAAAGTTAGTTAGTACAGTATATATATATAAGAGCCCTAGCAGTGCTACAGCACGTATTAGAGAATATTCTCATAATTCTCCCCCAGACTGGATTTGGCTACCAACCCAGTAAATTAGTTTTACTTTAGTTGAGAACGAGTTGCATTGATCCAATTGGTCTTAAGGATATTATTACCTTCATCTTCAGACCAATTTTTATATTTACAGATTTTTTGAAATATTTCTTGAAGATGCAATTTATGTGAACCATCAGGTATTGATTTGTCAATACCTAAATCAGTTTCAATGAGAATGCTTTCGACTGGAAGTATATCCAAAAGCTCAACCATGGCTTCAGTCTTGTTTACAGCCCCGTTTATACAATTTGATATCGAGAAGAAAATGGAATTGCTTTTTCTGTCCCTTTTAATCCACATCTTCGCTTGATCAATAGAGCCAGAGTAAGAGTGTAAGATAATCTTCAATCCCTCGAAGTTTCCGCAAACGTCGTATAGAATGCCGTGGCCCTTGACGCAATGTATCGAAACCGGTACATCAAACTCCTTAGCAATCTCCAATTGTGCCTTGATGATTGCTACTTGATGCTCCATTTTCACTCTGCAAGGTGAGAGCGTAACTGCATCATCACCACTAGTGTTCCCAAAGTACCCATTGGTTGGGATTCTGAACGGCTTATCCAAGCCTATTTCGCCAATCCCTACACAAAAATTTTGCTCGTCCCGACGATGTCCTAGAACAACGCGCCGTATCTTGTCAAGATGCTCGGTCAACAGAAGCGGATCTGGAAGAACGTTGAGCAACTCCGCCGGAGGTTCAGGATAAAGAACTTCCAGATAGTGCGATGCCTTATCCTTACTAATCAGCGAACCAACTGCGAAGAGATGGGAGTACCATGGGTGAATGCCAAAAAATGGATATACCAAGGGGTACCTGCGTGAGAGAACATCTACAATATCGATGTCCAAGTGGTTTGTACTCATGAGAGCAAGCTCCTTCAACTCATTGGCACCCAACGCTTTAGCGAAAGCAATCAGCAGTCCCATCTCCAAGCTAAAGCTTGTATGTAAGTGACAATGAGCATCACTTAAACCAGTAAGAGACTTCAAGTCAGCCATCCTAACATCCAAATTGACCAAGAGAAGATAACGAGGAAACCGTATACCGTATGGAACATCAGTCTATGGACCCTACAGAGTCCCACTTTGAGCTAGTTCAGTTCAAGTGCCATCATGCAACCAACCCACCGACCCCCACGCATGGCTCAACCAAACAGGCCTAGAGCCAGAATTTTTCATCCCTGCACATTAACCTACATATGGGATATCTTGCTACATTGCGGCCTAACAGTGTACACGCCCCCTCTTATTTTCCCTCCTCACATTACCAAGATATAATTGCTTCGAGCAAGACAAGCCCCCCGTATATAAACAATCAACAATCCTTAAACACGGGAACCAAAATCACACTCACTAAAGAATAAGTCAAATCGACAGACAAAAAAAAGACAAATCATTTAACTAATAGTCCGCTACCCAACAAATTTATTTGATTGAACTGAGATGACTGTGATTGTTGCATCTTTGTATGTATGAATTCTTGAAAGCCACCTCGGACTCGGAGTGGTGGGTTGTACCAAGTGAGAGTTTCACGTCGAGAAATGATAAGTGGTGGCTTTAGTTGCAATGAAGGACCGGATATTCCTGCTCGAATTGATGTTTTGCTATTGTTACTTGGTGAAGTCCAACTTTAGCATCCCGGAGCATAATACTCGGTATCCGATGACTTGATGTTTTGCAATTGAAATAGATGGTTTCTACTTGTATTCTGCTCAACAAAGATCAATTGCATTGGGAAGAGCCCGAAGTTGTATATTATTTACTCGAAGGGTTTTCATGTTTTTTTGGTAGGATCCACTGACTCCGCAGAATGGCTAGAAGTACATCTTCTGAAGGGAGCGCAATGATGTGTTTTTCCGATGAGCCAGGGTTTTGATATCGCTCCGCCAAGGACCCTACTCAGGGAGGGCGCTTGCATCGAGCATTGTTCTTTGTTCTCTTCAGGAAGTATGTGCCAATTATTTATTATTTCTGTTACTAACTCTTTTATCTAGATTTCTTCCGTATACGGTAAAGTTTGAAGTTAACGTGAATGATAATCTTCAATGTGAGCCGGAAAAAGCAATTGTGAGGAAATCCGTATCTGGATCTACTCCCCATTCAATTATTCCGGAGAATCCTTCTTCTACACCTGTAGCATCCCAACCTGCAGCCGCTACCACTGGCAGTGGCAGCAGCACTTCCGCTGTTGGTGCTGGAGGATCCGGCTCGATTGTGCGCCCCGGTGTTGGCAGCCGTCAACTTTCATTTGAATCTGGTTCTGATGTTTCTGCTTCAAGCGCCCCAGTTGGTAATACAGCTGAAGAATTCTTTTTCAAGAATAATAGACGAAATAGAGCAAATGCTGGCACTCCTGATAGTTTACACACTATCCATGACAATAACGTGCTTGAAATTCACAACACTTCCGCTTCGTCAATGCCTGGTACTGGTGCAACCAACTCACCAGCCATGCTTTCACAACTGCATTTTATTCAACCGAAGCCAAGGGTTGTTCATCATCCAAAATCAACTGTTATCGATAAAAGAAAAGAAGATGATTTGGGATTACCAAGTTTAAAAATAAACAGATCATCGTCTAATCTTGCAAGTTTGAACGCTTCAGCTGCAAATAGTGGAATAAACTTGCTGTCAATGGCTGGTACACAACCCCTGGGTCTCCAACTCCCTGGTGGAAGAGGTAGTTTCTCTGCCGCTGCCAAGAGATCTGGTGGATTTTTCTTAAATCATACAAATTTATCCTCTTCTTCGCTTCATGAACATCCTGAACATGACGTTTCGTTTGAAGGTGGGGAGACTGTGAAGGAAATTGACGCGGACGATTGGTCGAATAACTATAACGATATGATACACGGTCGTGCTGCAAGTAAGTTAGCACCTTACGGTGGGTTTTCTAATCCAGATATCGAAAATGAATTATTAACTGGTGAAAATATTTTTGACACTGCTCCTTGGAAGGTTGTTTTCGCTGACAAGGGTAACGTTTCCTTAACCAAAGCCGTGAGAATGTCATACGATGCTGGTATTATTCATGATAGAAAATGGGTTGGAACAATTGCCATGCCAAGCGACTCAGTATCTACCAAAGTATTGGAAGATATTGGTAAAACCCTTAGTGAGGAATATAACAGTGATGCGGTTTTTGCCGATGATGAAACATTCCAGGGTCACTACCAATCATTTTGTAAACAGATCCTTTGGCCAACTTTACATTATCAAATTCCAGATGATCCAAAGTCAAAGGCATTTGAAGACCATCTGTGGGATCAATATAAATTATTGAATCAAATCATAGCTGATAAGGCCGTCGAAGTATATTTACGCGAGAATAAAGATCTGGACCCTAATGATCCACAAAATATGATTTGGGTTCATGATTATCATTTACTTTTGGTTCCAAAAATGATCAGAGATAAATTACCCAATGCCAAAATTGGATTTTTCTTACATGTATCCTTTCCTTCGCTGGAAATCTTCAGAGTTTTTGCGGAAAGAAAAGAATTGTTACAAGGAATGCTTGGAGCCAACTGTATTCTGATGCAAACCGACGAATACGTGAGACATTTCATGCAAACTTGTCTGAGATTATTACTTGCTGACACCAATGAGATGGGGATTTCGTACAAGGGTCGTTATACGATTGTGAACACCATCCCGGTCGGTATTGATGTACCACTGTTGAAGGATTCTCTCTCTAGTGAAGAAGTTTTAGAATGGAGACAAATGATTAGAGAAAGATGGGGAGGACAGAAATTACTTGTTCTGAGAGACAAACTTGATAGGTTAAGAGGAATTAAGCAAAAATTACTTGCCTATGAAAGGTTACTCCTTCACCATCCAGAATATGTCGACAATACGGTTCTTATACAAATCTGTATAGGCTCTGTTCAGGATTCAGACTATGAGGCCGAGATTATGCAAATCGTTTCAAGGATAAACTCTTTAGCCGAGAATATCTCTGTGAGCCAACCGGTTATCTTTTTGCAACAGGATATTGATTTTGAACAGTACTTGGCATTACAATGTGAACTGGATGTTTTTGTTGTCTCGTCAATGAGAGAAGGATTAAATTTAACTTGTCATGAATTTATTGTAGCTACACTGGAAAAGAAATCTCCATTGGTACTTTCTGAATTTACCGGTTCTTCACCACTTTTGGAATGTGGTGGTCGCGGTGCTCTTTTGATCAATCCTTGGGACGTAAAAAACTTTAGTGAAATGTTAGAAAAAGCATTGGTAATGTCTTCGGAAGATAAAGAAGAAAGATGGAAAAATTGTTATGATATTGTCTTGGAACACGATTCAAAGAATTGGGTTAAAAACTGTATCAAGAGTATCGATGATGGTTGGGAATACGATCAAAGCAGAAGTTCTAATAACATTAAACCATTTGAAAGTTCTGTTTTACAAGATTTTTATCGCTCTGGGAATGGCAAAAGTAGATTAATTCTTTTGAACTTAGAAACGCCTCTGGCTATTCTGGCAATCTATGATACGTCTTCAACTTCCGGTAAGACTCCTGCAGCAGGGAAAACAGATAGCTTTTCCGAACCATCAAGAATTACCAATTTATTAAATGATCTCTTACTTGATCCGTTAAATAATGTATACTTGATTTCATTCTTGAAAAGGTCAGATTTAGATATCTTGTACAGAACGAACCCCAAGTTGGGACTTATTGCTGAGAATGGTGGGTATATTAAACTTATTGGATCAAAGTCTTGGATTTCACTTGGCGATGAGGAAGAATTAAAGTCTTGGATGCCACAAGTTGAAAAACTAATTGAATCGAAAGTTGTTAGATTACCTGGGTCACATATTGAGGTTGAAGATTGTACTATCAGGTTTCATCCAGGTAGAGCATTCTTGGAGGATCACGATAGAAGTTTAGATGTTATGGGTGATTGTATTCAACATATAAATGATGTTTTCCAAGAACTGGAAGGTATTCACGCTACATTAATTAGAAATGTCGTTATTGTCCAACAAAATCAATTAACCCTTAAGGCGTTGCAATTCGTGTTGAGTTACTACAATTCAACTATGGACAAATTTGAATATAATTTCAAAAGAATGTCAAGTCTCAAGATGAGGAATTCAACATCACATTCGTCAATTTCTTCTATAAACAGCAACAATCTGAATAGTGGTGAGAAGAATATTGATTCACTTTTTATTGCTGGAGGTTCAACATTGATTGATGAACCTGGCTTTGAATATGCCATCGCTTTAAAAAATAGTGGAGATATTCCGAACGTCTTAACTGTTGCTGTCTTAGGTTCTGATTCAAATGTTAGAACATCCGCAACTTATGGTGTATTAGGTAAGAATGTTCTTTTGAGTATTTTGTCAAAGGTGAAGGAATAATCAGTGATTCTACTTTTATAAGTTTGGAACCCTTGAAGAGCAGAATAAAATAATAATAAAATAATAATAGTAATATAATAATAAAAAGATACGATTCGTACTTCGTTCCATACATAGGAGATTTCTATTTGTATATACATAGATCTATCAAATTAAATACCAAAAATAAAAATACATTTTGATTAAGATGCCATAATCGTACAGTAGACCAGTAGAGTCGAATACGGCCAGGTGGAATTATTTGATAAGCACCTCTCAAAGGGGGCAGTGGGGTAGGATGGGCTAGAATTGCTTATCCTTGTAACTTAAAGCTACTAAATCGTTCAATTCTTCCAATTCTTTCATTAATGCCTTATCTTCATCTTCAGTTATCACTTGGAATTTGTTCCAATAACTCGTGAGAAATTCATCTTCACTTAGCTTGTTTACATCACGAGGTCTATTTACCACCCATAATGTCTCTTTTGATCTCTTATGTGATTCTCTATCGTCTTCCATTCTAGCTAAAATTTGACGCTTAGTCAATAAAACCGAATCAGCAGCAGATGTAGTTGCCACTGTGCTCGCTTGTGATTTTGAATTAGCCTTCAGAGGAGTTTGTGGCGCTGTTGGTCTCAAGTTAAACAATTCACCTTCTTCCATCAACTTGTCAGTATCTATCACTTCACTATGTTTTAACAATCTAAGCCTTTCGTATTGACTTTGTTTCTTCTTCTTGATTAAAAGGTTCCAGGTTGTGATCAATTGATCTTGTGTTTCAACCTCGTCATCCTCATTAACTTCTGGAAACTCTATGTTGGCTGCTATGTTCTCTTCATCTTCTGGAGTAAACATCAGTGAGATCGAGTTGTACTTCAAATCATAATCTTCGTAATTAAATTTGAAAGTCTTTGAAATGTTTTTTAGGTTACAGTAAACGTTGTATAGCGATGAACAGTTTGATCCGGGTACTACTTTAAGAAGTACTTTAGGTAAGCAAAGTTTTAACGCATTTACATATGGATAGCTGTATGACGTTCTAGGTTGCTCTGACACGTGGAAAGATTCGTGAATTAAAACTTCAATAAATTGGAAAATGGTAGTCTTTGTATTCAAATCAACTTTAGAATCTTCGAATAATTCAATTATAGTGTGAACCAAGTAATCTTCAGATTGATAATGCTTTAATGCAAAATGAGCACCTCTAGTTAAGGATTGAATCTGAGGAGTCAAAGACCTAAGAATTTGTGAAAATTGTGAACTTGCTTCAAACGCGTCCATTATATAGTAAGCCAATAACGATTAAGAATAATAATACAACAAAGAACCAGTTCCTTTACTTATATATTTCTTCAGGTGTATTCTTCACTATTTAAATCTGAGTGATACATATGTTATGTGCAATTCAAAGATTACCTCATCTCTTACATAAGCCTTGGGCAGCGCAAATTTTTTTTTTTGCTATCACATTGAAAAGAACACTAAAAATACTTAAACCCTAACCAACAATCTCCCTTCCCTTCCTATAAATAAAATACTTTTAAAATGGGTAAATCTGGTAAAGGTAAAGGTGGTAGAAATAGAAGAAGAGGAAAGAATGACAACGGTGGTCAAAAGAGAGAATTAATCTACAAGGAAGATGGTCAAGAATACGCTCAAGTCACCAAGATGTTAGGTAATGGTAGAATCGAAGTTCAATGTTTCGATGGTATTAAGAGAATGGGACACATCAGAGGTAAGTTAAGAAAGAAGGTCTGGATGGGTCAAGGTGATATTATCTTAGTCTCATTAAGAGATTTCCAAGACGAACAATGTGATGTTATTCACAAGTACAATTCTGATGAAGCCAGAACTTTAAAGAATGTCGGTGAATTACCAGAAAACGCTAAGATTAACGAAACTGATACTTTCGGTGCTGATGAAGATGAAGATGTTAATTTCGAATTCGGTGCTGAAGATTCAGATGACGATGAAGAAAGTGACGATGATTTGGATATCGATGATATTTAAGCGTTGCATTTAATACATATAAATAAGAAACAAACAAACAATCCTTGTAGTAACCATTGACTCTTTTGTCTTTTGAAATAGATAATGTGATCTCTTTCTAATAACATACCAATTGAATGAAATGTAGTATATCTCTTCGGCACTTCAAAGGGAGAGGTAAGAATGCTCACACGAACTTGACCTTGGGGAGCTGAGTCATATAGGGGATCTTCTTTTTATTTCATTCTAGGTAGCTAGTTGAGATAAGAGAAATGTAGAAGAGAGTCAAATTTGGCTCACTCATTTTTGTTACCAGAAGATCAGCTTGTCTTTTGAAAGTATCTCTATTAGCTAGTTTGTCGTGTGACAATAGAATGAAAAATCGAGAAATAGATATTTTAAAATTTGAGGCACTACAAAGATTGGAACTAATGTTACGTCTATTCTAAACTAGGGAATATTACCAGCCCTACCCATTTTATCCTATAAATAAATAATCAATAGGAACTCCTTTATTGTTTGTAGTTTTGTTTTGTATTTCTGATTTCTTTTTCTTGCTTTTCTAAGTGTTTTGATGGTGAAGAAGAGATTAACGTTCTTCATCACTACCTAATTCAAAACTATCAAATCTTCTTAATCCAACAGTTTCTTCTTCATTATACTCACCTCTATTAACTTGCATAGATCTTCTCATCGATGAGAATCCACCAACACCGTTATCCATTGGAGCCATATCTTTACCGTTATGGACACCAAATAATTCTCTATCAGAATCTCTATTGTTATTTTCCTTTCTTGAAATGTTCAAAAGATAAACCCCACTGAAAATGACCAAGAATCCAATAAGCAAGGAAATAATATTGACTGCAGACGTAGTGTTGAAACCACGGAAAAGAATGAAAGATGCACACAATGTGAACGTAGTGAAAGTAACATAGTATAATGGGTTGACAATGGAAGTATCAAATTGATCCAAAGCCTTGTTAAAATAATTCATTTGGGTTAAGATACAAAGTACAACAACGATAATGAACAAATAAGTTGATAAATGAGTAAATTGATTATTACCACCCATAGTTAACTTAAGGGCAATACCAAATGCCTTGATTGACATAACAGAAATCGAACCAACTGAAGAACAGATAGAAATGTAAATCATTGGGTTGGTGTGACCATATTTAGGAACAATCTTGTAAATCATAAATAAGGAGTAAGCACCAACACAGAAACAATAGAATAAGAACCCAGGTTTAGTGGCATAGCCCAAGATTTCATCGACTGTTTCAATTTCCTTGTCAGGAGGAGCATGAAGGACAATAATAACTGATCCCATAAGACAAATGGCACAACCCATCTTACCTAAAGTACCCAACTCTTCCTTTAAAAAGATCGAAGCTAAAACTGCACCAATAATAACTGATAAGGCACCTAACGGAGTAACCAAGATAGCAGGAGCGAACGTGTAAGCAGCAAAGTTTGCAATTTCCCCAATAGCCATAGTTAGAATACCAGCCCACCAGATTGGGTTTTGCAAATATTGAGTAGCTTGAACTGAATCACTACCACCATTTCTGGCAGCGGCATCTAATAAACCTTTTTTGGTAATAATGAAAGAAGTACCAATAGCCAACGAAGATGACATAGCCAAGGCTAAGCCAATATATTTATCGTCCACAACACTTGAGAGCATGGTGCAAACGAACTAATAGATAAAAGTGAGTAGTAACAGATTAATGAAGTAGGAGCAGAAGAAGAAGAAGAAGAAGAAAAGAAGAAGCGACGTGTGTAGAAGAAGTAAACACTACTCAATCTAATTTTAAGCTACATGGATTCTCGCACGTCCTTCCTCACACTGAGAGCTCTCAGTTAAGGGTTGATTTTGTTAGGACAATAGGAGGAAAAAAAAAAGAAAAAAAATAAAAAGTAAACTTTTCATTAATTGAAGACGTAGAGAAGGAATGGGGAATGGAGAGATAAGTGGGACACATCATCACCGAAGCCGTTCCAGGTATGGTGGGATTTGCGGGACAGGGTCGCATAGGCGAGAGATTCTCAGAGTGATTTGAGAAGGCAAATGTTTGAAATCAGAAAACTTGAAAACTTTGAAAACTTTGACTTTGGTCGTTTTACTTAGGAAACCTGGCTGTGCTCGCTTGAGCCAGGTTTTATTAATTCGTGTTGTAAAGTTAATATTATATAAGGTGAAAAATCTCCATACTAGGTAAAAACGCGTCCAGTTGTGCATGTAGAGGGTCGCTTAGATTACCAAATATAGATGTACGGTGACTAAAATTTGATCTGATCAGGCTGAGTTGAGCAGATGATAGAGAGAGAAAGACACACAGAGAGAGAGAAAGGGAAAAAGTGATGGAGTGGTGTTTCCTCGGCAAGGTTGTTAGATTTCCGACGCAGTACAGATCATCTTTCTCTCCTGTTTTGTTTTACCATATTTGTGATTTGGCTACTCTCACATTTTGCAGCATTTCTATTTCTATTTGGGTGCAAAAAAAGAGCGCACAAGTAAAACTGTGTCTTTCTCCCTTCTTTCGTCTTTCTCTAATTATTGCTCTTTCAATTTGCATATTGCTATGATTCAAGTCAAACCGGTCTCAGTGTCAGAGATAGTTTATGGATTTTTCGAATCGGTTCCCGAGTTTAGAATGGCAATGGTTTGGACTCTGTCTTCGTACCATGATTGGAAACCACAATCTACAAAAATCATAAACTCGATTTACAGTTACATTTCCAATTTTCTTATCATTTCAAACTTCCACATGGATTCAGCTTTAAGAAATATGTGGATCCTTTCCCATTTTACTACAATCATATTAACTTTTGCTTACTCCTACTTGAAAAACCAAAACCAACAGCACCACTTATCAAGCAACATTTGTTACATAATCGCAGCCTATTCGATAACTTTAACATACTCCCTTTGCGTATACCGACAAGCAATACTTCAAGCTTCTTTAAGAGATGGCAGCAAAAATATCAGTGGACTTTCAGTTTCTTCGATACTAAGATCAGAAGATACTCACTTATTAATATTTTCCGTTCTTATCATCTCCAGCGAAATTAATGCTTTGAAACTTATTGCCTATTCAATTTACTCACTTGTAAATTTATCAGATTACTTCTTAAGAGAAAAGTACAGATATCTGCACGTTAGTATTATTGCTTCACCAATTCTAAATACATTAGAAGATCCATTACTATTGTTGGCAGCAGCAGCTGATATATTAGTGTGCGGTTTGTATTTTAAAGATTCAGTTAGGACTGGAGATTTTTACCAATGGGTCATTTATTGTTTAATACTAGGGCTAAGAATGGAGTCTTCTGAATACTGCAGAATTGTTTTCTGCAATTTGCTGGAGTTTATTTCACTTTTAATGGAAGTACTAATCAAACAGAAACTCAACAAAGTTAATGAAATTACAATCATTAATGACGACAATGATAAAGTTGACGATGATGTAGAAGAAATGGATGGACTGACGCTTGGAAATTCAGATATTGATAAACCTAACATACTTACAACTGCATCTTCTTACGATGACAGAACCAATGATTTCCAATATATGTATAGCTACATTGAATAATATACACTTTATTTTGCTAATTCTATTCTAATTTTTTAATTCCTCTTTCATTTCTTGTAATTTATCCCAACCTTCAGAATCTTCCCAGCTTAATTTACCCTTGGAAAGTAATGATCTAACAGTAGACCTGGCTTTGTAACGCCAATCCTTACAAACAAGATCATCAGCACCGTGCTTCCCAGGTAATTCACCAAATGTTTCATAAGCTGCAATTAAATCGGAACAAGCATCAACAGCATCATTCCAAGCCTTTTCATTTGTGTCTAATTCTGGGTTATGTGATAATGCTCTATAAGCCTTTTCATGACATTCTAAAGCAACCCATGGTCTGCGTCTCCATAATTCGACCCTGGCAACAATTCTCCAACATCTTGCTGAAGTTGTGATAACCTTTGGAAGTAAGTTACATACAAAATCAATACAAGAAGATTGATAATGTGATAATCTACCTGGTTCACCATCTTCAGACAGTTTTGGAAATTCAGTGGAAACCAAGATTTCAACAAGTTTTTCTACAACTGGTATATCAATTGAGCCTTCACCTGATCCATCCTTCTTGATATTAATTAACTCCCTTGCAGCAATCAATACATCATTCCATTCGTTCAATTTGGCAGCAACAATAGAATAGTTTTCATAAATTCTCCAAGATTGTTTAGAATCACCTTGACATCTAATAGCCTTCTTTAATGCATTGAATGCAGGTCTTGTCTTATCAGTTCTTAAAAGAGAAGTAGCTAAGTTAGACCATGCATGCGAATTGGATTCATCCAATGAGACACATCTAGTGAAGGCTTCTGATGCTAAGTGGTATTGTTCACTTTCTAACCCACAACAACCGTAGAAGAACCAATTTTCATAACTCAATGGGTTTGAAGTTAAACAAATGTTCATATGCTTGATTGCTAACTCGAGGTTCTTGTTCAAACCAGTGGACTTTGGTGGACTATAGTAGTAATGAGATAATGAACCTTGTGCCTTGTAATATTTACCAACATCCCATGCTTTTTGCCACAAGCTTGGATCCTGTCTGATATCACCTAAGATTGAAATTGCTCTTGCATCTTTAGGATTTACTTCTAATCTTTGTAATAATAATTGTTCAGCTTCCTTTTCTTCACCAACTGCAGCATAACATAACGCAGCTTCACTAATCATGTTAAGTCTCATGTAAATTTCAACAGCAGATCTTAAGACACCAAGACTCATATATTTCTCAGCCAATTTAGAATCCATTGCCCATTGTGGAAGTAATGGTAATTGATGAATAAATCTTAATCTAACACTACTAGGTAAATCATCCTTCTCCTCCTTTTGTTCCATTGCAGCTGGGATAATTCTAGATTTAATTTTGATCCCCATTTCTTCCACAAGAGAGGTCATTTGTAATATACCTCTTTCAATGGTACGTGCTTTACCTGTTTCCAAAATGGATCTTTCCCAAAGTGCTCTTGAAAAAATTGACCAGTTTACATTTTTGGAGTTGGTATAAAGAACTCTGCTCACAATTGCTTGCAATTCTTCTTCCACCAAGGCATTCCCAGATGGAGATGTTTGTTTAAGAGTAGTCAATCTTAAGAGTAATTGTAAATTATCTAAATCAGAAAGCCCTGGTTGGTTGTTTGGGTCTAATGATTTTAATTCGGATGGGATATCTTCAGTTCTGAATGCAATTGGTAACAATTTTTCGTTATTATCAAACTGTTCATCATTATTGTCTGGCTTAAAATCAAGCTTAATTCTTTTTTTACCCAGTTCATCGATCTCGTCACCAATTTCAAGATCTTCTAAAGATTCGAAAATTGGCTTTTCCAAGAGTAAATCTGAATTTAATTCAAAACTTTCTGGATCCTCTGAATCTTGCAACTGGCTCGTTTTGTAGAGTTTGTCTTCTTCACTCTTGGCTAAAACGAGTAAAGCGGAGTTGTGGTATTTTTGAAATTTGGTTCTCTTGGCCTTAGCACCAGATAAAACAAAGTTAAATCTTGAGAGTTGCTTTGCCATACCCAACAATGGGATTGATAAATGTTCTGTTTGGTTGTGAATCCCAGTTCTGGCACACTCTAAATAATATACAAGTTGAACATTTCTTTGAATATCCAAGTTAGCGTCCACTGCTGGAGCCAAGGAGTTTGCGACAGATGGGTTCAACAATAATGAAGACACTGATGATAACACACTTGCAGGTTCAAAAAGGATGGAGAGGTGTACTTGTAATGCTCTCGACATCCACCACTGAATGGAAGCCTTAACTGGCTGATCGATAGTCAACGGCTTTTGATTGTTATCGTCATATTGCTGCATAATGGCATCAACTTGCAAGTCATCATCAAGGATAGACAAGTCACTATCAGGGTGAACTAATTTCTCAAAGATACAGAGAGAGAGGATGAAGTACAATGGTCCCACCATTAACTCGTATGCCTGTTGCCCCGAGATGTTTAACAATTGAATGCACTCATTCTGTAACATGGTTTCGTCAACTCCGGCAAAGAAATCGTCTCTGGCGTTGTAATCAATAGCCGGACCAGTGAAGTTAACCTGGATGAAGGTTTGTAATAATGAAATCGCGATGATGTGTACATGGAACGAAGCAACTTCGGCGTCTTGGTATTTGGCAAGTGCAGCTTCTCCCAAGACATTGATATACTCCTTCAAAACACTTTTCAACGAGCTAGATGGATATTTTCCAAGTACTGACTTGGCAGTTTCACTAAAGAGTATGTCGGTGTAGTCGGCATTGCGCAAAACTTGAGTATAACGACCTTGAAGAAGATGTAATACTGGCTCTTCTAAAGAGGATGAAATGTCATCAACATGTTGGTAATTCTCCGAAGGAATAGAAAGCGCAAGCTGGGAGAGAAGCTTTCTCAACTGCTTCTTAGGAACTGACATCGTCGTGGCTTCAATATAAAGAGAAATGTGTGATGACTTATAGGTTGCAATTTTTTTTTCCATTTTACTAAGATCAGTTCTTTTGATGGATGCGACTATGGAAAAAAATTTAAGGAACTTTCCAGAACTATAAAGTATCGCAGGAAGTCAACTTCTACGTAAAGACAACATTTAATTTACTCTTTAAATGATAAATATATTTTATTACTCTATTGAATGCGATTGTATGTATATGTATATATGGTTGGTTCTAAGAATTGGAATGGAATATTGATATTCTCTTCTTGCTGGAACTTCCAAGTTGACTGCTTGAGTTATTACTTGTACCCAGTTCTTCACCTTCCTTTGTTTTATTATTATTGTTATTAGAATTAGGATTCGTATTGGTATTATTAAGATTGCTGATACTGTTGTTATTATTATTATGATTATTATTATGATTGTTCTTAATACTGCTGAGATTGTTGTTTGAATCAGATTCACCCCTCTTAAATTCACCAGAACGGCGTTCAACCCTCTTAGGTTTCGATGTCTTAAGTGAATTTCTAATTGATAATCTATTCATCTTCGAACTATTCTCAGGATTCTCATCATCAGATGCCCAGTCAATTACTTCTTCTTGAAAATTTATAGTACTTGGTATATTAATTCCAGATGAAATTCTCTTCTTCCTTTGATCAATTGGCTTATTCACCCTTTCCTCTTCAATGTTAAGGTCTAATAATGAATCCTCCTGCTGATCAGTCAAATATATACTTTTGGGCTTTAAAGCTGGCGTTGATGAAGCAGATGATGATTCAAGTCCAACCTCTAAATCTATAAGATTAATTTGATTTGGAAGTTGAAATTGCTTGTATTCCTCTTTCTTCTCAGACTTCATTTGTGATTGTGTTGGATATGAAAAGTGAGACATTGAAACAGACGATGGGAGCAGTGTTACTGGATTTGCAGTTGAAATTGGAACTTTATTATTTAATGGCTCATCTGATAAGACAATTTGAGAATTGACTGGAGGGTTATTAACTGACATAGATGGTGCAACAGAAACTGGAACCGAGTTAGCTACTGGAACAGTAATATCCTGTGCCTGCGATTTCCTATATTCACCCCAAGGATTTGCACTCTTTTTCTCTATCGCTGATGATGATAACTTCTCAGAACTTGTTGAAGAATATTTCTCAAGAGGGATGCTCTCTTTCTCAATTGGGAATGGATTCTTATTGCTTCCATTAGGAGCAGATGTAGTCTCCAAAGACGCTGGCTTTGATAAAGCCACTTCAACCGGATGAGATAATTCTTGTGACTTCTGTTTTGGAATTTCAATCGTTGCTGTTCTAACTTCTTCAGTCACCTTGGGTGTTTCTATAGCAATATCCTGCTCGTTAAATGTTTCCGGGAATTGTGACTCAAATTCAATTAAATCTTTTTCATCAAGCAAACTATGACTATCAAATTCAACATCATTGTCATTTTCAACAGTATTGGCTGATATTGAAGGTGGACTCAAAAATTCATCTTCTGTGGATTTATTTCTAGAAAGGTCTTCTCTTGATTTAGAACGATTTTGACTTCTATCCGATTTGGAACTTTGACGAGTATGAGCTCTTGATAATCCTTCTCCAGTACCAAAAATATCACTTACTAACTTTTCAGCATCTTCTGGAATGTTAGATGTATTAGTTTGTTTTTCCCAAGCTTCTTTTTTATCCAAATCTGATGGCTCAGAAGATTTCCTACTTTTTGATTGCGAACGCAGAACTTGCAGTTCTTGGGTTTTACTTGGAACAAGGGGTATTTGAGACTGTTGATATTGTTGCTGTTGGTGTTGTTTTTGCTGTTGTTGCTGTTGGTATTGATATTGTTCTTGGTATTGACGCTGATATTGTTGTTGTTGATATTGAAATTTACTAACTTCATATTGGTATACTTGATGTTGATAATTATAAGCTTGTTGCTGATCTGGTGATAGTTTTTGAAGTTCTGCTTGACTTAAAACTGGTGGTGGTTGAAGTGAAAAGGCCTGTTGAGTAGGTACTACTGGCACAGCCACAGCCGGCTGTTGGGAAACAGGTGCTACATTCGTTGTCTTTTGCACAGGGTCAATGGTTAAGTTCTCTAATGAAGGATATCTCTCTTCAGCATCTTCCAATCCCATATAATTATCTCCATCAATGCTTGACCTAGCCGAATCATCTCTAGACTTTGATGACTTACCAGTCGCGTATGAGGACAATGGTTGCTTCGGTGGAACATTAAGACGGTTTACATCCCCTCCAGGTTGCTGTGTCAATGGTGGAATTTGCGAAGCTTGTACATTCGCACTGCTGGCAGACCTGGAAACATTAGCACTATTTGCCTGTGCCAATAATTGCTGTTGATGTTGGTGTTGCTGTTGTTGCTGCTGTTGTTGCTTTTGCTGCTGATATGCATGAAGTGCATTGAAATTATAACTTCCAAGTTTATAAATATCCTTGATACGAAGATCTTTAAATTCAATTGCCATCATTTTACTAATCAATTGGATAACTTGAACAATATTTGGTCTAAAATTTGGATTCTCTTGTAACATAATGATAATTAAGTTTAACAAATCACCCGAGTACTTTGGTTTGCTGGGGAACTGAAACGATGCGTGTAAAATTGCAATATCACCATTGGCTTCAAAGGGGGTTGTGTAGAAACACAATTTATACAAAAAGCAACCAAATGCCCATATGTCAGCCTTCTCGTTAATAGGGAACCCCCTGTACAAATCAATCATTTCAGGGGACCTATACTGCGGTGTGGTCTGGTATAAGATATCATGACTTATCATCTGAAACTCTTGTGGGTTGGTTGGTGGCAATATCTGTCCCAGGGTAGATCCAAAATCACACAACTTAAAATGATTATCAGCGTCAATAAGTACATTCTCAATCTTAATGTCTCTGTGGATCATCTTCAATACGTGCATTTCGTAGATCCCAATCGATATGTCTAAAATAATTTGTAAAATTTCTTGCTCGCTAAGCTTGGTCTTGATTTTAGCATTCATATAGTCCAAAAGTGACTTGTTTGGACACAATTCCATCAACACCAACACCTGGTAGGTGCCATCAGCAAGCCTCTCGGCATGGGAGTCGTAGTATTTGACGATGTTCCGACAATGTGCCAATGTTTTCATAACCTCAACTTCTTTACGTAACGTATCTAACCCTGCCTTGTCCGGCACAATAACTCGCTTTAAACACGCTATGTCAGTACCCTGTTCAGGTGGGTCAATATGACACTTGTAGATGTGAGCAAACCCACCTTCAGAGAGGTACTTCAAGACCGTCACCTGGTGGCTCCCCACCGGTAATTGTGTACCTTCAGGTAGCTTTGGAAAATTGCCCATCCGCCACCAATTTATCTACGTAATTTGATTTTTTTATTGGGCTGTGTACTTTGCTGTCTAAAATTATAGACAGTGCGTTTCGAACTGCTTTGCTTTCTCTCCGCTTAGTGACCAATTGGGTAACTAGCACACTTCGAGTTCGTATTCAACAATCTTGACAGCGCAAGAATAAATTTTAAGAGTAGTAAGTTCTCCTAACTAAAAATGCTCTAAAGTGATTCTCGTTTCCTGTGTGTCCCCTTTTTTCTTGGAATCATACGGAATGCATACTATTGCCTTCTGAGAAATTCAATTTTGTGTAAATTAATATATGCAGGGGAAACGGTTGCAACCATCTATAGATAAAGAATAGCTTTATCAAATCAACTACTATCCCACCCTTAATATAATTACAATTTTGGAGAGTTTAAAATTCTTGTTGTAATTTTTCCATTTCACTGTATGAAAATGGAATGAAAACTATCTCTGTACCACTATCATCTTTAACCAAGTTACACATCTTATGTTCCATGAATTCACCTAGTAAGGTCCTAAAACTGATTTCATTAGAGGTAATAAACTCTTCAAGACATGCTTGATAAAAGATTTTAAATTCAAGACCATATTTGATAGTCCCCTTTAAAATATTTCTAGACGCTTGACTACCGCTGTGTTGTTCCTTCATGATTTCCAATTGTCTAGTCAATAATACTCTAAATAAGTTCTTTGCGTTTTTGGTTAACGAACTCAAAACGTATTTAGCACCCTTGTTACCAGTATTCTTTGTAGATCTACCCATAGAGAGAATATCCTTAAACGAGACTTCAGTACTGAACAGCTCATAAGATGTTAAATCATGGAAAATGAAATTAAAGTTCTTCAATTTGTGTAAATCCCAAAGTAAAGAAACATTAATATTATCTGCAGAGGAAATGAGCCAAATTTCAGGAATTGAGCACAACAATGAAAGAAGACTTTGAGTCTTCTCATCACGAAGACCAGGACCATCAATACTGTGGATTGCAAGCACAACCTTTGGCAACATCAAGCCTCCATCTTTTCTCCTCTTACTGTCAATATAGTTTACTAAAAAGGGTACCGTTTCCAGAACATGCTTGGGAAATTTGATATTATCTTTCTTCTTTTTCTCTCTTGGGATAAATACAGATACAATGTCTCCAACTATTTGCTTGAATTTAACTGCCGGGTTGTAACCATTGACCACTAACACTTGAGGTAATTCTGAAGCACCATAGCAACCTTCAAACCAATCAAAAAAGTAATTCTCAATAAAATCTAATATCAGAGTTCTTTTCAGTCCAGTACCATTGAAATTTAAATTAAATCCTTGAGACATTTCAAAACACCATTGGTGATACATAAGAGTGTGTAATTTATGCAAGGCTTCCTTTTCTCTGAACTTAAATAACAGTCCAAGTTTTACATAGGGAATAAATTCAGAATATTCCAATGGTGGAGCAAATTGTGAGAGTGAATTCCCAGTGGCTCTACTTCTAACCGAATGTTGTTCAAAATAACCTTCTGTACCTTCTAAGAATATAGCACCATCATCGGTTAATCTAAAGTTGCTTGTATTTTCCATATTTTTGAGGTACTTAGAAATAAAGTCTTTGTCTTGAATCGTTCCATCAACATTTACTTTTGGAATTGGCATAGGTTCAAATGTTTTCCTGTTTATTTGAAGTGATTCTTCTTCAACTGGTTTGACAATCCCACTAATAATTGGTGCAGTAGTATTAACGTCTGTACTTAAAGATCCAAGTGTTTGCGAAAAAAGTGAGAAATCATCATTATCATCATCAATCTTACTACCAAGCTTCTTTATATCTCTCTTTGGTTTCACGGGGGACTTATTATCGCTGAAAAATTCTTCATCGTCTGCATGGAAGATACTTTTGATCTTCCCGATTAATTCATTAGCCTTGCTTGGTCTACCAACTTTTCTCTTTGGCGATGGAGATGGCGATGGAGAAAGAGAGGAAACAGCTCTCTTACGAGGAGTCAAAACTGTTTCTTTCGTTATTCTCAAGCTTTCAGTTTTCACTTTACTCTCTTTTTCTGGTACCTTGGCCCTTGTGCCTCTAGCTCGTGTAGATCTCGTAGATGTGCTAATTTCCTTTGGCTTTGGCTTGATATATTCTGCATCTTCGTCTGAATCGGTAAAAGCTCCAGCATCTTCCCCTGAGTCTTCAAAATCTACTTCTTCTTCTTCTATTTCTACTTCCTCGTCGTCTTCTTCGACAGAAACTTCTACCTTCTTTCTTCTTCCTCTTCTTCTAACGGGCGCTTCTGTCATATCTTCCTCTAGCTCTACATCGCTGCCGTAAGCTCTATCATCCAATTCTGTCCCACCTATAATGGCATCAGCTAACCTAATGTCCTGGTCGTTTAAAAAATCGTCATCAGATTCTTCCTCGTCTTCATTCATCAACCTCGAATAGTTACCCATTGTAGCTCTCTTACGTGCTGATTGATCAAGGTCAATTGTAGTTCTCTTCTCAGGAGACCTCAACCCAGCTCTCCCGCTAGGAGTTCGTACCGGAGAGAAAGGCGACCCAACATTCAAAATAACTCCTCTCTTCAATGGCGACGACTTAACTGGAGATCTACCACGACGCGGTGAATTCATAGGCGACAATGAAATTATACCATGTCTTCTCTTTGTAGGAGTCGCAAAAATTGGAGTCTCCGAAGCATCATAGAACTCGTCATGTTTAATTGGTGAACTCATCACGTTGATCTTCCTTCCTTTAGTTCCTCTTTGTACCTCTATGCAGCAGTACTCTTACTCTTTAACTTCTACTCTTGTACACTCTGTTTGTCGTACTTTTCAATATTCGATATTTGGACTGCACGTAAAACCTACACATATTGATGAGAAGGTTAAATATCAAAAAAATTCAAACTACTCATCTCACCAATATTACTCATTACTACCTTTCATTTCACCAGCTAAAATGTTGTCATTTTGCCCGTATTGCTCCAATATGCTCCTCATCTCACAAGCGGATGATGGTTGCAATAGATTTTACTGCCCAACTTGTCCGTACGAATTTAAGATTAACGGTTTCCAAATGTATGATAGAAAGCTTCTTCAAAGAAAGGAAGTTGATGATGTTTTAGGTGGAGATGGTGCATGGGACTTGGTTGATCAAACTGCAGCTCAGTGTCCTATTGATTCGTGTGGTGGTGACAAGGCATACTTTTTTCAATTACAAATTAGATCTGCTGATGAACCAATGACTACTTTCTACAAGTGTGTCAAGTGTTCTCATCAATGGAGAGAAAATTAAGTATAACCACAACAAGATCAACAAAGGGGAAACAAGAAGAAATACATAAGAACATACAATCAAAAAAGTATGTATATCGATGTACAATGTTCTCGATATTCTACCCTTACTGGCTCCAGTGGAGTTTCTCTACTTCCTGGTGCCTTTAAATTGCATGTTAGAGAAGAATACAAATTAATAATAACATGGCCTTTCTATTTGGCCCCAGCTACCAACACTTCAGTAGCTTGTATATATTGTACCATAGTAATAGATTAGCATAATTTCTGATTCTGTAGAAATATCAAGTGAAAATTCTAATCAACACCATCGGCGGAGTCTATTGGCGGGGGAGATATTCTGACACATCAAGGTGAGTGTATCAAAAACAATCGAAGTAAGTCCAACTCAACGCAGTTGTCCTTCCCGGATGGGGGCCTTAGGGGAGAGATGTATCTAAAAAGTAACTAACGACGTAACCTTGAACGAAATTTTTTATTTACGCTATCTATCTATAAGTTTCCCTTTTAATTGATTTTAAACCAATTCCAAACCAGGACATTGGATTTTCTTCAAGTTTTAAACAGACTGATTGTATTAAATTCTCATCCAACTTTGAAGTTTTTGACTTCACATCAGTGGAAGTTTCTTTTACCTCTGTCTTTTTTGGAGATTGTATTGGTGTTGTGGCCTCGCTATTCTCTATGTCAGTTGGCTCGTGAACCAGGACTTGAAAGGACATTCTAAATGAACCTAAGATATCACCCTTGAATGATGTAGTATCTTGTTTTTTCAAAGAAGGAGTGGGTTCAAAGCTTGATCCCAACCGTTTAAATACCAAAAAGTCACCTACTTCCATCATTTGAGATGGAACCCCAATCGTTGGTTCCCTTTCTGTTACCAGCTCATCCTCTTCGCCCTCCTCTTCGTCGAGGTCTGTATCCAATTCATTGATATCACTGCTTGATAATCGGTCATTATCTTCTGCACTATAGCTATTGTTATCATAATTATACCTATCTAATCCTCCTAATTTTATTCCACCTTCTCCAGTAGCATGAAGGTCACTCTCATCAAACTCTTGGTTGGTTGCATAGTTTCTACCTTTGTCTATATGTAAGTTCCTGTGCAAATCCTGCAAATCTTGAATAATCTTCTTATATCTTCTTTCTCCTCTTGCAATTATAACGTTTTGTAAATGATAATCCTTTTTCCTTGCAAGATCAAACTGTCTATCATCCTCTGAATAATTAGGATTGCTAAATTTTGAAGTCCAATGCTGTCCCTTAAAATTGTAATTTGATTCACCAGATCTAACAAAATTTGCAGCAATATCCATTTCCATGCGACAATCAACAAGATTCCACCTATCAATTACCTTAATGGGCCTTTCTCTTAAATTTAATGGTAACCCCCATGCTGATAACCTATCAACGTCATATCTAAACAGCAGCGGAGTTGGTGGTTGCAAAGTATCACATAATTTCCCAAATACTCGAGACATTTGTAATCCCATACACCAGGACTCCTTTGATTCGACACAGGGATAAACCTCCTTGGGTTTAAATCTGCTGACCAAGTTGCAGCATTCCAGATAAGATGAATGTCTGGAGAAAATTAGCTTAATCTCTGTAGATAGTAGTTCTCTAGAGTCTCTTGCGAGAATCCAAGTTCTGTCCCTAAATCTATAAATTTTAGTTCCAAGAGACGTACAACCAAGTAGAACCATGCCTGTTTCTCTCTCTGTAGCATCTAAGTCATCAATCATTATGGGACAAAATACGCCAGCAAAATCCATTGCATTAAAGTTTATACACTGTCTAACGGAAATAACGGCAGTATTTTCTCCAGGTTGCTTGCATTCAGAATACTTGCCGCATGCATGAAAACGTGAGCTATAGCCACCACCTCGAGTTATCTCTTCATAAACCCCACCAAGAATTTCCATTCGTTTTCGTAACTGGCTAGTGACATGTAGTGTGCCATTGAAACTTGTGACAATTTTTGACCAAGCTTCTTCAAAACCAAGTATAGTGTCTATAAAGCAAAACTTGATATCTGGATCATCCATAGGATATGATTTAAGTAGCAGAATAACAATATTTATCCCATCATTGTTATCAAGCATCTCAATATACGGTTCACCCCTGTATCCAAATGTAGTGTCCATATATATGATATCTATCTTCTTCAACCCAGTTGTGAATTGGAAAAGATACGGGTCTTCGTTCAATATAGAGTCAACCCACCAGGACTCAGCCCTTAGATCACCAGTACATAACAACGTCTTTTCGCCAGTTTCAATTAGGAACATGGCAGACCCAGGACAATGGTACGAAGAAATTAATCTTAGCCTTATATTTAGCGTCCTCACTTGTATTTCCACCTCCTGGTTAATTTCAATGGATCTCACATATTTCATATTGTGGCTATACGTCTTGTTTAAAGAAAGAAGTGACTTCGTCATTGGTGAACAGTAGATGGTTCCACTGAAATTCTTGTTCTCTAATCCTGCTAGATGATCCATATGGCAATGTGTCAAAAGATACGTAGAGATGTCTTCGCCGGTATTAAACTGGTCAATGGCTATTCCGGGCACCTCAAACAACAAACCATTGAATGAATTCCCTGACATACCACTGAATCTGAATAGTGGTAGCTATTTCCTATTAGATCAGATCAGTTAACTAAACCTTAAAAAAAAGTGAACTTTGCATGTCGCGGTTTTAAGCTATCTCCGAGAACTGACAACCACACACTCCACTCCACTCCACTGTTGCCAATTGAGCAGAGACAACAGAGTCAATCCTTGCTCCCGTTTGGATATATATAGACAGATCGATGGAATCTATCTACTATTAATGGCATTGACTGAATTATATTGCTATAAATTATATCCTTCGCTATATTAGTATTCCATAATATTCTGCTCTCTGGTATTGCCTCAGTAATGACTCCCATTGAACAAGAAATCTATCAGATATTGGGAGTAATAATTTACCCGATAAACTCAACAGACTCACTCTAGCTAAACTCTCAATGTATACTATTCTAGTAGAACATAACCCTAAGAACTTCAACCCAAAGAGAATATACGCCAATGGCACACTCGTGCCTGGGCCATTGAGTAACAATACGCTTGGATATTGAGGCAAGCTTACCAATATGATGAAAGTTTTCCAGAATGACGTGAGAGTACTTATTATCGACAGCACTAAAGGTTCACCAACATTTCTGGCTCTGTGGAGGGAGATGTAGTTGGTACTTCCGGCGGATCCTGATCCAAGGTTTTCCTCTTCGTATCGCTTTGCCTTGTCTAACGACGTAGTATCTCCAGAGGAAGTGACCCAGGTACGAGAGAATTCCCGTAATTCTACATTTCCAAGTATTCTAATCATCTCTCCAGTATGGCCACCCGATCCTAGCAATATCATTACGTTTGAACCTTTACCCTTGGTTGGCAAAATCGCTGAGGACTTAGCATTAGCGGGATGAAAAATTGGCAAAACGGTAAGTAGCCTTACTATAAAGACAATGAATGGGAACAACCCAAGTATTAATTTAAGCACGGTTTTACTTTCACTATCCATAACCACCAACTTCTATACAATTACGGTATAACAAATGGATCAATGAATTATCAATATTCTATTTAAATGTTTCACTTGATATTGACAGTGCGCGCTAAATTGTAATATGTCCAAGGTAGAAGATACTAGATTAACCTCACCAAAATAGTGAGTGAGTGCAGAGCCTGTTTCTAAGCTAATCGTAGTCTTTTGGTGGTACCGCTCCGCTAGGGCCCCTACTTGGGGAGGGCGATTGCATCGAGCTTTGTTCCCTTTCAGAAAAATACCAGTGGAAGGTTCTATGATTTCTGGAATAATTTATCACTAAGTTAATGAAGGAACAAATCTTCAGGGTTGACTTGTCTTTCTTATTGTATCTAAATAATACTTGGGTATCTCTTTCTTGTATGGTAAAGTGAAATGCTATTAATTACACTCTGCTTACTTTCTATTTTGAAATATTTCTATTTAGCTCTATAAATGATTCTATTAATTAGTATTCTTATGTTTATTAAGTTGTTGTAAAATTTACAATTACAATTACAATTCAAAGTCTGCACCTAAACTCTTATATCCACCATTCACTTCTTTCTTCTTATTTTGCTTTGGCTGTGGTTGCTTTGGTTTCCCTTTAGTTTCCTTTTTGGCTATTGTATTCTGCTTTTGCAATTTCTCGTGATTCTTATCCTTCTCTGCAAGTTGCCTCAACACCTTATTAACTACTAGACTCAATTTATTATGCTCTTGCTTTGTTTCTCCAAGTGACTTTGGCTTACCCCAACTTGCCCTAACTGGGAACTTCCCGCCAAGGATAAATATCCCCGGTGTCGACTTATTTGTATTGAGGCCATTCTCGCTTACCTCTTGGGCAAAGGACTCTGCACTCAGCCTGTCAATAAAAGTAATATACCCACATTTGGCCTGATGCACAATAGTCATGTTTCTTATCTTACCAAATTTGTTGAAATATTCAGTTATAAGGTATTGTGGTAATTCGTCACTTATTCCAAATATGAAGAAGGATGTAGTGGTTTCGTCTGTGGGTGCTGGGGTTATGACACCACCAAATGGAAGCTTGGAAAGAACTTTTGAAATATCGACATTCTTAATGTCAACTACACTCTTCTTAGCGTTAGATGATATACTCTTACTAATGAATTTTGGGTTGGTCTCGTTCAATTTGGCAGCAAGTTTCGTCAAGATATCCCTAGCCTTCACTCCGTTACTGTCGTCGTCGTTCCCATTTCCGTGTTTGAACTTATCTTCAAGCTTATCAGCCATTATAGCTTTCACTTCTCTGTTTTTAGTGCTCAGTAACAGATCTCCTCCAGAGGAAATTCCCGCCATCTTTAAAGCAGCATCTCTCACATCCAATGGTATACCATAGGTTATATCAAGCATACATGACTGGCAACAGTTACGCGATTTGGCACACGTAAGACATATTATCGTCTTTGTGTGTTTCTTTATTTGAATGGATGGTTTCCACATGAAAACAGTGAAAGGTCTAGTACACAATTTACATTCTGCCCCATTAACTTGCTTCATCATTTTAACATGCTTGTCTGATCCGATACATGTCCCACAAACAGCAGGAAATACTTCACTATTGATGTTAGTAAGAGACGGGTTTAAAATTAAGCTATTCGTGCTTTGCTTTACATACATATCTGACATATTCAATGTGAAGAAAAATACTGGCTTAATAATTAATGGTACATGCATATATATATAATATGTATATATATATATATTTAGCTTATGTATTGATACACTATGCAGGACGCGATGGGGGACAATAGAGTCCATCAATTACCTTTTATAAGAGAAAACATGGTGGAACTAAACCAGACCACGCAAAACAATTTTACTACATTTCTACAATATTATTATATTTTTGTTATGATGTTGAATTTATTGAATACTTAGTTTCATTCATCTACTTTTGTTAGTACATTATTCCAAATGATATTATTGGTATTGCAAGTATCGATTTTCTCAGGGTTAAAAAGCTCTGATAATTTTTGTTCAACATGGTTATTCAGGTGAAGAAATTCGTTTGTTTTATTATTTGTTCATCAGCGTAAACCGATACTGCTATTTCTAGAAGTACATACACATTATTTTCAGGACCAGCCTGTTATAGAGAAGGAAAATTATTAAAAGAGTGAAGAAAAAGAAGTAGTATAAAACTTTTTTTTTTCAGCCTTATATTTCTCAGGTTGAAATTGTTAGCCCAGCGCACCAGGCATGTTACCCGGAATTTGGCGAGGCACTAACTTAGGTCTAAGGGCCCATAGGCAATACTAGTATTTTAGTTACAGTTCAGTATTCTCCTTAGTAATGTCGACCTAATTCAAATTCAACCTCTTCAGTGAAATGGCAGGACTTGTTCATTTTAATTTGTCAAAACGTAATCATGTTATTATCAGTAAAGAGGGTTTAGTTGGTATTGCAAGAATTTGCAGCCATTTAAATCTTTTGACTATTTCTCACTTGTATGTCAGTATGTCTATTATATTCTATAATTATTTACAATACATCCTTGAGTAACGGATGTATATCAATTTCAATCAACTTTAGATTAAAGTCATCTTCGTTTGATGAGAAAATTCCTAATTTTTTCATTAACTTCATGTTGGTGAGTAATCTGAAAATTGTACAGTAGACAACTTCATCTTTAGCCCACCCAATGTATCCATGGAATCCCCTCTTTTCTATAAATTTCTTACCCTCATTCAAGTCTTCGTTCATCATGGTTTGCATTAACTTTGTTGATTCAAATTTCAATTGAGGCAACTTGCAAATCATGTCACAGATTTGCAAATGGAATTGTGGTTCGTTTCTGTATAAATTCACATTTTCAATGTCAAAGAGTGAGTTGATATCATCCTCTTTCCCTTGAATTAATTTCAACGTTTGAGAAACCCATTTACTCTTATCGCAAAATATTGGAATAAGGATGCTTTCGATATCTTCAGATTTGAAGTATTTTTGCGCATTCTTAGTGAGATATTTGGCAACAACTATGTTACTAGAGTTATAATCAAATCTGAAAAATTCAGATAAAGATCTAGATGATATATCTCTTATATCTCTATCATCATCCCAAAGTGATAAGTAAAGGTAGAATGTTGCTCTGCAAACATGATAGCTAGCTGTATTTTCAGTAGTTTTGTTCAAGAATGATGCCACCGAACAAACAGCTGCCATTCTACAAATAAAGGGTTCATCGTCTAACGAAAACTTCCAAGCCATGTCAAAGAATTCATCACTGGATGTAGCATCATTCAAATCGGAAGTCAATGGGCCTAATGCCCTCAATGCCATTGCATTAACATCTTCACTATACATCCCCTTTTTAGTAAACTCTTTCAATAATTCAACAATTGAACGCAATTCTTCTATCTTAAAACTTCCCTTTTTACTCTTACTCAATATTTTCTCAAATAATCCCAATGAAGTTGACTTTACCAAACTCCAACAATTTGGATTTGAAATTATTTCGATCCATAAATCATCAAACAATACAGATAAAATCTTTTCATCATAATTCACTAACTGATCGAGGTCTCTTTCACAGAAGGTCACACCGGTCAACTGTACTTCATATGACTCATGAGAATGGATGCAAAGTCTAATCAATTGGAGATAGTAGTCAAATTGGTGACTCTTTAAATGTTGATCAAGTAATAATGTTATAGTGGATTGGAGTGTTAACTGTTCCAGACCAACAATCAAATTCCCTTTGGCAATGGAAAGTCTCTTGGAAACGAAGTTTGCTAAATAGTTCATAGAACCTGAAGTTAAATTTAATTCTTTTACCTCTAAAAGAATGTCAACATACACCTTATTTGTTGCCCAAAAAAATGATGTTCTATCATTGCAAATTACAAACTTTGAAATGTTAAACTCTAAAAAGTTCAAACATTCGTTTGAAATATCCACGTCTGGAAGTTTAAGATTTATTCTCTTAATTATCTCCAATACTGTTAACAAATTACCGTGCTTCCTATTCAAACCACATTTTCCATTTTCCACTTCCTCAATCAATCTCATACAAACGTCTCCGAATTCACTTGGTCTTAAAATACTTGCTAATGATCTTGCTGCCATTTCTCTAACTTTCCAACCCTTATGTCCCAATTTCTTATGCAATAACGGTTCGAATTTTTGTAAAACACCTGAAGTAAAATCTTCAAGCCTCATAAGAATTGTTAAAACTGGAAAAACGGATTCAATACTGGCACTTTCGTTGGATAACATGTCAAACAAGATATCTTCAACACCCATATATTTAGTAAAGAAGGAAGTTGCATTTAATGTAGGTAAGATGTCTCCTAACTTTTTAGTCCCAAAAAATCTATTTTGCAAAGCAGCAAATAACATGAAAGCACAATTTCTGATTGCCCACGTTTTTGAATTACAGTTTAATAGTGACAACTTTAACCCATCCTTAATATAAGGCACACTTTCGTTGGATAGCTGTGAATCAATGAATACATGCTTCATACTATTGAAAGCATGTACTTGTGGTATATCCATTTTTTCATCTGCATTTGGAGTATAAGGAATTGAAGCTATACGAATCAATTCTTTCATTGAATACTCAATATTAGAAGAAGTACATTTTGTCTTGTCAATCTTTTCTGCAGTGAGAATTCCGGTTATTAAATATGGTAATCCACCTGATCTTCGACTTATATATTGGTTCTTAACTTCGATTAACTGGATGTTTTTCATTAACCATTCAACAGGTTTCAGGGATAGGTTGTCCAGCTTGAGACAAATCTCGCAGCATGTAATAAAGGTTGGATAAACTGATGAGAACGCACCTCTGTGGTTCACTGATGACAACTGGTCAATAACAATATCAACAACCTTTAAAAAATCAAGCTCTTTGATTTCAATTGAATGTTTTGAAGAAATTTCAAGTGCAGTTTGTAAATACAAAGTGGATTCTTTAACTAACTTCCAGCTATAATTCAAAACAAGTCTTTCGTCTTCAACGTTGTTCAAATCCCCCAAGGTGTTGGATAAAATTGGCTTCACTGATTTCCAAACTCTTGGATATTGTTGATTAACTAATTTAGAAAAGAGTTCACTCCAGAGGTTTTGTTCTTGGCTAAATATTTTAGGTGATAACCCTAAGAGAATAAGTCTTAAAGCTGAAAACACCCCATGAATCCTCTCGTGCATTGAAATGAAGTCACCGGACTCCACGTCATTGGATTCCTGAACAGTATCAATTTTGGCAGTTAAAAGACTTATTAAATCAAACACTCTCTTCGTATCGTTATCCTCTTGATAGGCTCTTATCAAGAATTGGAAAACTCTTGCTCCACCTTCACTTTTCCTACCCTTGAGATCCGCTAAAATAATACTACTAGTTTTTATAATAGAAGTATCGCTTAAAACTGGCGCCAACTTTTCAACAGGGCATAAAAGCAATAACGTCACACTGATTTCTCTTATATCTTCATAGTTATTCGTGACTTTGTCTAGCAAAATAGCTATGAATGAATCATCAAAAAGTTCTATAGAGAATGGAAATACTGACGTAGTCTTTTTATTTGTAGTAGACAGTACAACTGAACCATCCAATCCTAAATTTAATAAATATTCATAAATTTGAAGTGCTAAAGTTACTTGAGCATAATTTGAACCTGGAGATAAGTTGAACTTTATAAGCTCAAGCATCCACTCTAAGAAATTTCTCAATGATTGTAAGTACTTCTTGCTTTGTTCCTGCTTAGCTTCGTCGATGGATTTCTTCTGTAGTTTAATTAAATCTCGATTGATCGCGTACGCAGAATCTCTAATTCTTATAAGAAATTGCCTCATGTATGAGCAAAAATCATTACGTATATCTGTATCTTCATAGTCCATGA
Source organism: Dujonia santamariae (assembly GCA_030578175.1). Taxonomy (NCBI): domain Eukaryota; kingdom Fungi; phylum Ascomycota; class Pichiomycetes; order Serinales; family Debaryomycetaceae; genus Dujonia; species Dujonia santamariae. Next base: position 13,782 of record JANIVZ010000090.1, on the reverse strand, counting down.
AAAATGATTCTATGATATTCTCCAGTTGTAAAGTATACAATATGTATTGTGGAATTGCTTGAGATGATTTTGGGGAGCCAACAAACAATGCAAAAGATCCAATTCTATAATTGGGAGAGTTATGTGTCATTATTTGAACAAGTAATTTCAAAGGGATGATTGAATCCGAATTTGGATCAAAAGGTTCGGTAATTATGGCTAAATCTTGTCCAACCTTCGCCACACCAATTAGTAAGTCCAAGTCAGATAATGATTTAGTGTCAATCTTAGAAGTTATGTAATGCATGAATTGAGGGAATGCTTCCTTGTCAACAAATAATAATGGGAGTAAATAGGTTTGAAGGTTCTTCCTTAGGTCGGTTTTTACAAGTGCTTCAAAAACTGGCTCTTGCCATAATGAACTACCAACGCTACTAATTCCTCTGTATATCGTTGCAAGAGCTTTACTTGCAGCGTTAGCAAGTGCGTCGGACCACATAAGCGATAAACAATTGGTAGGGAAATTAGGGTATTTCTCAATGATGTATTGAGTAGATGGTAATTGTTTCGCAATAATCTCTGTTAAATGGTACAAAGTTCTCGAGGTTATTGATATTTGCATTGTCAAATCAATCCAATTCTCGAAAAGCAGCGTTGCATTTGACAAAGTCTTGCAAGCGGTAACTGTTTTCGTTAGCAAGCCGCTCAACGCATTGACAAATGGGCCAGAGCCTTGCTCGAGGAAATCAACAATGTATTTGAAAAGATCGGTAAAATCTGAATTGGTCAAGTGAAACCTTTCCGACTGTGGTTTTGTCTGCAATATAGAACTAGTATATCGTAATAACCAAATAGAAAGTACATCACAGCATACTATTTGTAATGATTCATTTTCATTAGCGTCCTTGAGAATTGAAAAGATAACTTGGAAAGGGCTAATTTTCCCCGATTCAAGATCTGAAAAGAAGGTGATAGCCTTAGACGATATCAAGGTCTTCTTCAACAATTGTAAATCTTCAACGGACGTCTTCATGTTTGGACGTTGAGATTGCAGCAGTCAGTCAGACAGTTCAGGAACTCTTTGGTATGGTTTAATCTTTTGATGCGCGATGAGATATGATGGAACGAGGTTCAACACACACAGTACTGAAAAATTATTAGGCTGCAAATATTGTAAGTAGAATCAACACCAACCGAAAAGACATTATTCATTGATATCTACAAAAAAGGGTAATAAAGAAGTACACAAGAGAAGTACACAAGTCTAATTATACTGGATTTGAAATTTTGCAAAAAAAAAAGGTAATCCATCAATTAACATCTAACAACTGTAAGTAACTAAGACGCTTCGCGGGCGCCTTTCCAGCGAGAACTATTGCACCGGCTTCGGCTCCTCTTCGAGGAGATATGAACATTCAGTAGGGCTGGAAGATCAACCAAAGGGAGATGTCTTTAAAAGCTCAACGCAGATTGGGGTCTAGCGGAGCGGTACCACTGCAGGTATTAAGCTAAAGAGTCCCTCGGTCTATTACAGAACATATACTCAAACCCTTACACACCTTAGCACATTTCTACCCGAGTAAAATTAAATAACTATAGTTGAATTTGAGGATCGTTGATCTTTTCAGGCTATACTGCAGAGACAAAGCATCAATGCTTCCTTGTAGGTTTCAGTTATGATACATAAATCGATTTGAGAACGATGCTACCACCAATTTTTACCTCGCGCGACTTTCTTCATCAACTAAAAAAACATATAGAAAAATGACATCAATGTAAAACTTGTTTCTTTGTTCTATTATATATATATATATCAACCATGACTTACTCCCCTCGTGCCTACCAGGCGTACTATCATCTTTTCCCTCATTATATGTTGACCAAGACGGAAAGCATGATGCTTCGTAAGTAACCTATCGCACCCCCACATTGTTTACTCCCAAGCTAATTTACTAACCGATTACAGATTTCTTTCTTCTTTCATTCTTACTATTCGTAGGATATGGTGTATTCAGTTACTTGCCAGGCCAACTCTTATTTGTTGGATCTAGAGGTTATTACTATTTATTTGGTCCGTAGACACCATAGTTTTTCGATAAGTTCGGCCGCTCATCGGCCCAGCAAACAGCGATAAACGTAAGCATTGATATCATAAAAAACGACAAAAAAAACATAAATGAGTCTGAAGAGTCTACTGGTAGTCAAAGGATCTAACGACATATATAACGGAAATCTAACAAATGGTCATAATAATAATAAGAATAATATAAGTAGTAACCATAGGAGTGTAATTAATAAAATATGAAATATAAATACATTGTAAGTATTCGCGTAACGCGAAACATATTAAAATAGTTATATGATCTAAGTGTTTGTTTCTTCTTTCTGTAGCAACTAGATTATGTATAGGAAGCCATTTAAACCACCTAGGCCATTCCTGCTGCTGCTGCTGCCTCTGTCTCTGACCCAGGTTCTGCTGGTGATTAAGTCAGTGTTGCCTCACTCAACTGGAACTAAAAATAAGAGAACACCTGAAATGCTTGAAATCAACAATAAACAAAAATCACAAAAGCTTCAGACAAATGGAACAAAAGAATATATCGTTCAATGGAGAAAGAAGACGGCTAAAAAGAATAAAACTTGGGATGGTGATGGGGTTATAACGTTCAATGGATCTACTGTTACGTTTAAATGTGATTTTTCTGGTAATGAGAAGTATAAAGTCATTGGAAGCATTCCAAGAAAGAATACTGAAGGTATTATTAGTATAGGAGCTTACGAACTTGAAGTTGACTGTGAAATAGAAGATACCAACAAGGAAAATGTTAAGATAGAGCCAAAGAAGTCATCCCCATTGGCTAAACCAGTGGCACCTCCTGTAGCGCAGTTTAAGAAAGTAGCACCCATATCGAGTAGTAAAGCTACTACTACTACTACTACAACCACAGCTCCTGTACTGCCTGATTTGAAAGATAATTCTTTGGTTATGAAGCGAACTAAAGACTCGATTGTCGATGTTGTTGTGGATCCAGTGTTATCATCGGCCTTACGGCCACATCAAAGAGAAGGTGTTGCATTCTTGTATGAATGCGTTATGGGACTTCGTCCTTTCAAGGGAAATGGTGCTCTATTGGCAGACGAAATGGGGTTGGGGAAGACTTTAATGACTATCTCGTTAATATATACTTTATTGAGGCAATCACCTGACTCTACCGGTGGGGTTTGCAAGAAAGTGCTTATTTGCTGTCCAGTTACACTTATCGGTAATTGGAAAAAGGAATTTAGGAAATGGTTGGGGACTCACAAAGTTAGCGTGCTTGCTATCAACAATAAACAAAGTACTGCAAAGGATAAGCAAGATATCAAGAATTTTGGCAAAACAAGAGTCTATAATGTAATGATATTGAGTTATGAAAAACTCTTAAGTTGTCAAGAAATCTTAAAAGATATTAAATTTGATTTACTTGTTTGTGATGAGGGACATAGGTTAAAGAACAGTGCTAATAAGTGTGTTAAAATAATAAATGAATATTTAAATATAAAGAGAAGAATTCTTTTAACTGGAACTCCAATGCAAAATGATCTTGTCGAGTTTTTCAATATTTGCCATTTTATAAATCCAGGTGTGTTGGGAAACTTTGCTTCATTTCAAAAGGAATTCTTGAAGCCAATTCAAAGACTGAGAGAAGTCAATTGCATAAATAGAGATACAATAAAAAGAGGAGAGGCTAAGTCTAAAGAATTGGTAGAGTTAACTAAAAATTTTACGCTTAGAAGAACCAGTGGGATCTTATCGAAATACTTAACTCCAAAGACTGACCTTGTGTTATTCTGTCCACCAACGGCACAGCAGATTTTACTTTTCAAATTCATATCCAATACTCATAAATTCAAAAGACTTATCCTGACTTCTACTTCTAACGATTCCTTGTTAATGATAAATCTATTTAAGAAGATATGTAATTCGCCAAGCTTACTTAGTCAAGACAAGTCGTTTCAGGCTATTACGGAGGAGCTGAAGGAATTTAAGTCAACACTGTTAGATAAGTCTTCCGGTAAGATTCTTACCCTTATCCCATTGCTTATAGAAATCAAGAAGACTGACGAGAAAACAGTAATTATTTCTAATTATACTCAAACTTTGGATTTGCTAGAAGAAGTCTTGAAGAAATTGAACCTACTGTTCTTAAGATTGGACGGCTCAACACCCAACACTATGAGAGAAAAGCTTGTAGTTGAGTTTAATACCCTCCCAATATCTGCAAACTCGGTCTTTTTACTCTCAGCCAAATCTGGTGGAGTTGGGCTCAATTTGATTGGAGCATCTAGGTTGGTCTTATTTGATAACGACTGGAATCCAGCGATTGATTTGCAGGCAATGGCAAGAATTCATAGAGATGGACAGAAAAAACCAGTATTCATTTACAGATTGATGACAACCGGTTGCATAGATGAAAAGATTTTTCAAAGGCAGCTCATGAAAAATAGTCTTAGTGATAAGTTTGTTGATAATAAGAATGGTTCAAACTCTGATGTGTTTGACATGGATGATTTAAAGGACTTGTTCACTATTAATTTGGAGACAAAAAGTAATACTCACGATTTATTGGAGTGTAATTGTAATGGAGTAGGAGAAGATTTACTTTTAGAGACAAGTACACAAGATGAAGAAGCTCTGGCTGATGATGATGACGATAAAGTTAATGAAGATGAAGGACCACCTGGTTGGATTAGTGCGTTGGATTTCAAACAGATAGATCAAAAGGAAATAAAGAAGAAGGCAACTATACGTAGTGCTTTACTGGAATTTAATCATTATCAACCAAAGAATTATGACTCGGAATGTGGTGATCAGCTAATATACAAGGTTTTGAAAACATCTACCAATAGTCCAATTTCTTATATACTTTCAAAGTATACTACCAACAAAATTAGTACCGAGGAATCAGGACATGATTAAGGAAATTTTTATAGAGACTAATAAAAAAATTGGGTTCAATATTTGTGATTCTCTATTGTATATTACATTGTCTATGTTTATCTATCTATTATGAAGCAGTATTTTTAAATCTTGCCTCGGCTGCTCTGGCTCTTTGTTCTCTCATCAATCTCATCTTTTGCTGGTCAGACAAACCATTCAAGTTGGATTGTAAATTTATTCCAGCTTGACCACCCCCTACTTTACCTCCAATGGCTGGTCTTTGTGGTTTTAATTCTAACTCTGTCTTCTTTGCTAATCCTTCCTCGATTAGTCTCTTCTTCTCCTTGCTAATTAGTTCTTGTTCTTCCTTTTCTTCTTCAAGAATTTCTTCCTTTGACTTTGGGGCTCCGACCTTTGCAAGCTGCCAATCACAGTAATCTTCACCGAGCGAAAATCTTGCTACTTGGAAAGCCTTACGGGTAGCAGGGTTAGCAGATAATTCCACTGCAGTCTTGTTCGATTCATTTATTAAGGTAGGGTCAGCCTTTAAATTTATAAGAAGGATTTGGACCATGTGGTTCAATCCGTGAGATGCAGCGTAGTGAAGTAAGGTTGGTGAATGAATATATTTAGTCCTTGGCTCAAGAGTCATATTAGGGGAGATGGAATTCTTCTTCATATAACTCATAAGCAATGGAGCCTTAGATTTCTTCAAAAGATTAACCAATTCTGTAGAAGATTTCTGTTCAACAGATTCATCTTCTTCCTTCTTGGTCTGTTGCTGCTTTTGAGAGTTTTGTAATTGAATTTTTTGCTTCTCAAGCTTCTTCTTTTGCTTGCTGTCTTCCCTTGGCATATCTACAATCTTCAAGTAAGCAAGTTCAGTCCAAGCTCTTCTCAATTCAGAAGTGGTAGCTCTTTTGGTAGTAAATGGGAATGACTTAATCCTTGGATCGTCATTTGCCAAGTCACTACCTTCGTATCCAACCATGATTTTTCTTTGTTGTGGACCACTAGCTCTAATAAAAATATATTCACACTCGGATAACGCTTGTTTCCAAGTATTCATAAGATCTCTTATTTCGCTGGTAAGAGCTTGCTCATTATAACGACGAATCATGGCACCTGCAGAGTTGGCCTTCCCCTTTCCAAGATCATTGGCACTTTGGGAGCCACCTTGCTTTCTTCTGGTAGTGTATCTATGGAATGTTTTGGAGGAAATTATGTTAACAGCTTGCTCTCTACTACGGTTAGGATTACCCTTTGTATTTTTTGGTACATGGGAGATTATGGCACCAGCGAAATGCCCACCACCAAGCATAAATAATGCCGATTTCTTTGATTTTACCGGTTCCTTATAGAATGAGTGGAATGTATCAAGTGGTAAATTCAACAACTGGTTATCTGAAAAGAGGGACTTGTAAACTCCAAATAATTTCCCACTTGGTAGTATTGGAGACCTTAAGTAAATAAATGCAGATTTAGTATTCAAATGACTAACCGTGTCTTGATCATCATCTTCATCATCATTTTCACGAAGCGTAAGTGATTCCATCACAGAATCAAGGTTTGTATTTATGCGGTGAGCACCTTCTGTTCCCCTTTCCTCTTCATTTTCTTCTTCATCGTCATCATCATCTTCTTCTCCTTCTGTTTCGGTTTCAGAACCTGACAAACTTTCGATAGATTGCTCTTCAACAAGCTTATCAAATTCATTCTCGGTTATACTCGGCAAACTCAAAAGCGATCTCTTGATATTGAATCTATGAAAGTCTGATTTGTAATGTTGGATCCTCTCTTCTGGTGAAAAATCTTGACCGACTCTACAAACAGTACAATTACCTGATTCTCTTTGTGTGGTTGACTTTACTTGAATAGGTTGTGGCGAGGTTGGCCTACTGATTTGATCTGACAGAACTTCAGTTACAGAAGAATCAAAATAAATTAATTCCAATGAGTCTGAAACATTTGGTTGTAAATTAAACAAATACAATGATTCAAATGGAAGATCCTTGACAATCGACATGATGTGAGTCTTAGTAATGCCTATCAAAAGAGAAATTGTTACCTCCTGGATTTTTCATTGCCTTTAAATATTTTTTCTCATACCTCCTCCTTTATTGCTCTAAGTATAGCATTGCGAAAAGAGTCATCTACTAACTAAAAGGCGGGCGCCTATGAGTAATAACGCCACCAAAGGGAATAGAAATCAAGAGAATCTCAACACATACTTCTCGCCCCTATACATTAACAACTCAGGGCTGTACCTCTCTCTTTTTCCTTCCGCTCATTTGTTACAATCTCGAGTTCTTACACTAAAATCAAATATACTATCTAAATCATATTCTATTTATATACAAAACATTATCGTCTCTGTTTCTGTCTCTACATTCGTAGCTTATTTTATCAATTTTTCTCCTATTTTGATCCAAATCTGTGACATTCCTTTAAGAAATGCTCAACCTTTTCTGGCTTCATAAATGGATGAGTACCATGACCAAAGTTAATAATATAATTTTGCTTTCCACCACCAAATCCGGAGATCATTTCTTCAACCTTCTTAGTGATAACTTCATCAGATCCATACATAACACCTGGGTCTAAGTTACCTTGTAAAGTAATTCTTCTACCGTTAACAGTCTTGACTGCTTCTGCAGGTGGGTATAACCAATCTAAGGAAACGGTATCGTATCCAGATGAACATAATTTATCTAATGCATACCAAGAACCCTTAGCAAATACAGTAAGTGGGATTCTTCCAGTAACACCTAATTCCTTTAATCTAATTGGTAATTTTTCAGCAATTTGACGTAAGTATGGTAAACAAAATTCATCGAATTCTAATGGACCTAATTCTCCACCCCAAGATTCAAAAATTTGTAACATTTGAGCACCAGCTACAACCTGTTGAGCTAAGAACTCGATACAACAATCAGTGGTTGCTTGTAATAATTGGTGAGCTTCCTTAGTATATTCATAAAGCCATTGTTTGGCAAATCTGAACATCTTTGAACCTTGACCTTCAGTCATGTAAACTAAAAGAGTCCATGGAGCACCAACAAAACCAAGTAATGGAACTCTACCTTCTAATTTAGTTCTAGTTAAAGTGATAGCCTTGAAAGCCCAATCTAATTCTTTTAAAATATCAGGTTGTAAATTAATTCTCTTTAAATCTTCTGGTGATCTTAATGGATCTTGGAAAACTGGACCCTTACCATCAATCATATCGATTTTAAATCCCATTGCTTGTGGAATAACAAGAATATCACTAAAAATAATAGCAGCATCGATTAAACCATTGAAATGTTCAATTGGTTGAATAGTGATTTCAGCAGCAGTTTCAGCATCTCTACAAGTTTCAAAGAAATCACGCTTACCTTTAACAACGTGATATTCTGGAAGATAACGACCAGCTTGTCTCTAAAGAAGAATTGTTAATAAAAAAGAAGCCAATAATACATAATGAACCACTATACTTGGAAATGGATAGGGAGGACAAAGTCGAGGAGGAAACAGCCGATGAACTAAGCTTTTGATTAGAATTACTATCCTTGGAAGAATTCCCGAGAGGACAAGTGCATTGAGCTTTTCTCTCTTTGAGTCGGTTACTTCTCTATAGGTGATAAAAATCAAGTCTTCTCGCATTGGGCAGTACCTTACTTCTTCGATAGAAGCCGTCCCCAGCATATCCTATCATTGCTAATTCATCAAGCTTTGTATTTGTGAAAGAAAAAAAAACCTCGGTACACTAAAGTCTACTTTATCTATTCTAATGCTACCTCGTATAAGTGGGCTATACTAATATTCAAAACATACCATGATCCAAATTGGAGGTCTTTCAACCTTTTCGCCAAGAGCGGCTCTAAGGATTAAATCGTTCTTTAACTCGGCAAATTCTGGCATCTTTAACCTTTTAATATTGTATGGCAGGTTTCACTTTTGGTGGTCTCGAATAATTGAATGGCGGTTTCCTCTTTAGATCATTGAGCAGTATATTTTTTTTTTTTCAGTTGCTTCGTCGTATGCAGTTCTTAGATTGTCCATAAATCCGTAAACGGTAAATCTAACCGTGGAGAAATACAATTATCTACACATTGTTTTTTTGTCGGAGATTGGGTATAAAATCCTACTTGTAATATATATGCATCCTGTGAATGTGTCGAATTATGTTGGCGTTGTGGCAGGCAGTATGAACAACGCTGTTTGAAATTCGCAACTAGCAAGTCTGTCCGGATATAAATATCAACCAATGCATGTATCCATTAATCAACTGTATGTAACTTAATAACCGACAAATTCGATTAATGACCGAAGCATTCAATTACTTAAATATCCGAATTAGAAAAACACTTGACTCTACCCCAAATACAAACCTTGCCCGAAGTTTCTTCACTTGGCCGACGGGAATGGTACATTGCTACTATCTAAATTCATCACTTCCTACTCGAACAATTCACCCTACCAGGATTCAACTCCTCCACCTACCTTTTATCTACTGTCCCCTTTATATATATATATAAATATCTCCCTTTTTATCTCCCGGCTTTCTTCCTCTGTCACTTTCCTATTCAATTTGCAGCCACTAGCGGTTAAATTACCTGCATATATCTGATTACATTCCACCCCACCCACCACAATCTCGCAAAAAACCGATAACCAGCTCTGCAGTAGCCATCGAAAAAAAAATACCATAGCAACAAACTCCACACTCGTTTAACACTGCTACCGTAAAGAGCTTTAAGATATTATTGCATTGCACTAGAAACCATTCTTTGAATTACAAATCTCGTGTATTTTTTATTGTTTTGTTTCTTGTTTGTGAGATTAAAAGTTAATTAATTGCTTGCCACTTACTGCTCCAAAATGTCTGAAGGTCCTCTAAGTGAGAGTTCTCCAAGAAAGGTTCAGCAACCAACGTTTGAAAACGCTGGCTCCGATGTTCATGGCAGTAACGACAACGCCAATTCAGCTCATGGCCGTCACAACAACAACAACAACAACAACAATGAGGCTAGATCGCCAGATTCTTCTGATGATAAGGCTTCGTCTTCTGGTATCCTTGGATTCTTTAGCTCAATCTTTAGCTACAGAAAGACAACTTTAACTCTTTTCACATTTGTCACTTTGGTCCTTACCTACACCCTTTTCAATCTTGATTCTTCGTTAGAGCTTTCAATTGACCTCCCAACTGATGCATTTGAATCTAAAATCCTTGACCACGCTTGGTTAGACTTACAAGTTATCGGTAAGTCTGAACATCCATACGCCTCAGTCGGTAATGACAATGTACATGACTACTTAAAGGAAAGAATTGCTAAATCAATCGCTAAGCAGCCACTGTTTATGGAACTTGATACTGATAACGGTAATGATGTCTTGTATGCTCCATCTAAGGGTCACTTGGCCTACTACGAGAGTAACAATCTTGTGGTTAGAATTAACGGTACCAACAGCAAGTTGCCTGCATTACTTGTTAGCGCCCATTATGACTCGGTGCCAACTTCCTTTGGAATAACTGATGATGGAATGGGTATCGCATCCATGTTGGGTTTAGTTGAATATTTTGCCACTACCAAGGCAAAGCAACCCGTTAGAACTATCATCCTTAACTTCAATAACGACGAAGAATTTGGCTTATACGGTGCCACTACTTTTGTCTTGTCCCACCCTTGGTTTAAACAAATTAAATATTTCTTGAATTTGGAAGGTACTGGTGCTGGTGGAAAGTGTGTGCTTTTCAGAGGTACTGACTACGGAATTACAAAATATTTCAAATATGTTCGTTATCCTTTTGGAACTTCTATTTTCCAACAGGGCTTTAATAATAGATTGATTCACTCAGAAACTGACTACAAGGTTTACAAGGAAGATGGTGGAATCAGAGGTATTGATTTAGCTTTCTACAAGCCAAGAGATATCTATCACACTGCAAGCGATAATATCAAGAATGTTAACAAGTTATCTCTTTGGAATATGTTATCCAATTCTATTGACTTTGTTGAAGCTATCGTAAGATCAAAAATTGACTTGGATGAAGAATATGAAAGTAAGAACGTTGGTACTAATCTGCTTGAGTTCATTGATGATGACCTCACTCAATCTCGTTCTTTCCCAGCATTCGGTACATTGTTCAACTACTTTGTTGTATTCCCAATCTCTTCATTGGTAATTATTAACACGGCCTTGTTAGTAGCAATCCCATTGATTAACTTCCCCTTACTTTTAATAGTGTTCTACTATAAGAAAACTTGGAGCATCAACTTTATTAACTTTATCAAGTTGCCACTTTCATTTTGCGTTTCAATCTTTTTATTAAGCGGAGTTATGAAATACTTTAGACTGATCAATGAATTCTTACCTAACAGTAATTATTCAATCATTGTCTCCACCTCGTTCTTCATATTCTCATTTTTCAACTACTTATTTTTAAATGTGTTTAATTATATTTTCTACCATTTCAAGATTCATGACCACGATGAAAAATTAATTAATATCCTTCAAGTATCCTTTGTCTATTGGTTAATTTTAATTTTTTCCACTGTTAAATTAGCTTATAATAAGATTGGAGATGACCACACTGGTGAGTATCCAATTATTGGATTATTAGTCTTACAATCATTAGGTGGATTATTGGGTGTTTTTGGATTCCTCTTAAAATCCAAAAAGCACAAAAAGAACTATAGCTATGAATTTATTCATGAAGAACAACCATTACTTAACGATGTTGAAAATTATGGATCTAATGATGGAGATAATGTGCCACAGGGTGATATTCGTCCACCATCTTCTTCTTCATCATTCCTGTTATCATCTTCGGTATTAAATGCTGATGAAAATTCTGTTAAGCCTAAAAAAGAAAAGACATATTCTTATGGTTGGTCTCTTCAATTTTTAATTATTGTTCCAATCAGTTCGTTTATTATCTTTAATTCTGGTACTTTAATCCTTGACGGTATCAATAAGTCAATTCAAGAATCGTTGAAATCAGAAACTTTAATTTACGACTTTATTAAAGATTTTGCTATTATTTGGACGTTGCCATTTATTGCATTTATTTATAAAATTAATCGTTTTGGTGTTGCATTATGGATAATAGCAATTGGATATGGATTAATTCTTATCCATAGTAGTGAACCATTCGATCAATTAAATCCATTGAAGTTAAGATTTATTCAAACATTACCTTCTGGTAATAGTAGTGTTATTCATGCTTCTGCCAGAGTTGGTACCCCATTAAAAGAAATCTTACTGGACTTGCCATCAGTTAAACAATCAAAGGAAATTCCAACTTGTTTAGAAGTTGCCGATGGAATGGAAGTTTGTTCTTTCAATTCTACTTTACATCCAAATTTAGTTTCTAAAAAGGGTAAAAGTTTTGACGACTATCTTAACGTTACAATCTTGAAGAATTCACTGAATGAACCCTTTGGATTACTCACAGGTGAAATTGAGATCACTGCACCACAGAATAGATTATGTAGTTTAAGATTTTATCAAGAGGGATTCACTTCACCTCTGCCAGTAAAGACTGTGATTGTTTATGATGATACTCCTAAAACCAACGAAACTAGAACTTATAATAAAATGGATTTAGCTGGAATTCCAAAGGGATCATCAAAGGATGAATATGGTAATTTCTACTACAAGGATTTTGACGGTATTTCAGATTTACAATTAAATAAATTAGATTGGGAAAAGCCTTACCATATTGGATTCCAATGGGTTCCAAATATTGTGGAAATGAGTGACGAATTTGATGCTACTAGAATCAATAAGCTCTCAGTTGAAGTTAAGTGTTACTGGGGAGACTTGGAAAGTTTTAGTGAAGATGGATCTGTAGTTGAAACTATTCCAGCCTATAATGAATTATTACACTATAGTCCAAATTATGTTACATGGGCTAACCTGGAAAAGGGATTAGTTTCAACTTCAAAATCAGTACAAGTGTAATTATCTCATTTATACCAAAATATTACCAAAGAGATAAAGTCGACAATAAGAGTAATAATTAATTAATAATAAAAAGTAAAGATCATTTTTATGTCATGTAAAAGTATGTATATACCTAGAAATTTTGACGTAAATCGTTGGAGTATATGCAGTCCCAAAATGGCTGCTAAAAAAATAAAAAATAAAAAATAAAAAATAAAAATATTTTTTTTCAATATCGACGAACTCAAAAATACTAGAAAAGATGTCGACCTTGTAGTACTAAATTCAATATAATTTGAAAGGTCAAAAAAGAATGCGATCTGTGTGGATCGAACACACGACCTTCAGATTAACTTTGACTGATGTTTACTTCAGTCTGACGCTCTCCCAACTGAGCTAAGATCGCATTATTGAAGATTAAGTGTTTGTAGTTGTAATAATACAAAAATGGAAAGTAGTTTCTAAAACATTTCTTTGCTTTCCTAGGATTAATAGCCCGAAAGATTGGAAGGATCAAATAGTGGGAGTTGAAGTAATTCAATATGGGCCTAGCTGTTGCAAAATGTATATATATATTGCATCCCTTAACGTCATTAGTAGTAGCATCTTAAATTTCAAAAAAGCGAACTATTCAGATTATAGAAATTTTTTAGTACTCGAACACACACTCCTAATGATAATCCAGATATCTTGAAATTAATGAAAGAGTAGGTAATGATTTTAGATGATAGAAATAAAAAAAAGTATTAAGAAAGAATAGAAGAAGCATATTGCCGAATTATTTTTATATGCAGTATGTGTTGCAAATTTTTTAAAATAAAAGAGGAGATATCAACCTGGTAGGCACTTAATACAAGGTTAATAAATGTCCAAAAAAAGAATGCGATCTGTGTGGATCGAACACACGACCTTCAGATTAACTGTGACTGATGTTTACTTCAGTCTGACGC
>JANIVZ010000089.1:35864-51616 GCA_030578175.1 Dujonia santamariae | reverse complement strand
GGAATTGTTGCATCGGGGCTTTTTAGAGAGGTAGTGACGTGAGAGTTAGCGAGGTAGTAAGGTAGGTAGTTGATATCACCTGATCAGATACATCACATGACTTGTCAGCAGACATTTTGACTCACCGTTTCCGGGCGCTGTAAATGAAATATTTTCTCTCACTTCAAATCAACGTTAATAAGAAAACCTTCATTCCTCTTCAATATAGTAAATAAAAGAAACTGTAAACTATGTCCTCATTTGGTAGACTTTTCCGTGTCACTACTTACGGTGAATCGCACTGTAAATCCGTTGGTTGTATCGTTGATGGTGTCCCACCAGGAATGAAATTAACTGAAGATGATATTCAACCACAATTAACTAGAAGAAGACCTGGTCAGTCTAAGTTATCAACCCCAAGAAATGAAAAGGATAGAGTCCACATTCAATCTGGTACTGAAGGTGGTATTACCTTAGGTTCTCCAATTGGTATGCTTGTTGCCAATGAAGATCACCGTCCTAATGACTACTCTGAAACTGATTTATACCCAAGACCTTCTCACGCTGATTATACTTATATTCAAAAATACGGTGCCAAGTCATCTTCCGGTGGTGGTAGATCATCTGCCAGAGAAACTATTGGTCGTGTTGCAGCTGGTGCCATTGCCGATAAATTCTTAAAGTTAGCTAACGGTGTTGAAATTGTTGCTTTTGTTTCATCTATTGGTGAAGTTTCTATGGACAGAAACCCACAACTGCCAGAATTTCAAAACATTTTAAATACTGTTACCAGAGAATCCGTAGATGCTACAGGTCCAATTAGATGTCCTGATGCTGCTATTAGAGAATCTATGGTTAAGGTTATTGAACACCACAGAGATTCTAATGACTCCATTGGTGGTATTGTTACCTGTGTCATTAGAAACTGTCCAATTGGTTTAGGTGAACCATGTTTCGATAAGTTAGAAGCAACTTTAGCCCATGCCATGTTATCAATTCCTGCTTCTAAGGGGTTTGAATTTGGTTCTGGTTTCTTCGGTACTACTATCCCAGGTTCCAAGCACAACGATCCATTCTACCACGATGAAGAAACCGGTAGATTAAGAACTACGACTAATAACTCCGGTGGTGTTCAAGGTGGTATTTCCAATGGTGAAAACATTTATTTCTCAGTTGCCTTTAAATCTGCTGCAACTATCAGTCAAGAACAACAAACTGCCACCTACGACGGTAAAGATGGTGTTTTAGCTGCCAGAGGTAGACACGATCCATCAGTTACCCCAAGAGCTGTTCCAATTGTTGAAGCCATGGCTTCCATTGTCATTGCTGATCAATTATTAATTCAAAAATCTAGAGAATACTCAAGAACTTCCGTATTCGAACAATAATCTCCCCAAACCACCTCATAATACTCCAACTTTAAATGATAAAATTATTATTCACATAGATAAATATAAATAAACCTGTTAATATAAAAATAGAAAAATAGAAAAAATGAAAGAGTAGAATCTGAAGTATAACCTGAAACCTTTATTCTCTAGTTATGGTAAATTTTGTAATGAATGTAGTGTCAACTTAGAATTTACTTTGGTAACTCCACTGTAACATGATTTAAACCACAAAATGTTTTTTTCTACTTCTTAATAATAATGAAAAAAATCTTCGTATAAATAGTTGATAATTGGAATCACCACCTTTTGCTTCTCTAAACAAACCATAAAAATGCCCTGTGTTCTTTGGATGTGGGGGTTGCAAATACATCAATACAAAATGGCTGCAAAACTTTCCGGTATATAAACCACCAGCTATTATCTGTCGATGTCGGTATATGGACGGAAAAAAAAAAGATAGATAGATTGGATCACCAATTATGTGATCTTAATTTTGGGACAGTAATTGAAGAAGAACTCAAAAGATGGATATTATTCAACTTTCACTTTTAACCTTGTTATTAGGGTTACTTATCACGCTATCTGTTTCATTTTTCCAAACAAGCTCATTTGGTAAGATTGGTGTTAAATCGAAGCACCAAAGACCAACATTTTTCATCTTAGGGCCAAATAATGCCGGAAAGACATCATTTTTCTATAATTTAATCAATAAGGGAGAGTTTACTACAACTGTATCTTCGATTGAGCCAAACTTTGCTGATGTTTCGTTACCACTCTCCAATCCTTCCATTGGAAAACCATTTCAAGTTATTGATTTCCCTGGACATTTAAAATACTCACAATTATTAAAGAAATTGATGGTTAAAGAAGTCACCTTAAGCAAGATCAAAGGTATTGTTTATGTTATAGATTCTTCAAATATGGACCTTGTTGAAATTGCTAAGAATTTGTTTAACTTATTCATTATAACTGAAAGAATCCCTAATGGTGTTGATTTCCTCTTTGCAGTTAACAAGAACGATTTATTCAACAGTAGACCAGTTTTCAAGGTACAAGAAATTCTTGAATTAGAAATCACAAAATTAATCAAACAAACATTGAGTGAAAAATCAAGTCAAATCGAATCAGGAATTGATAATGACGATGATGATTCATCAGATTCAAGTTTAAATGATCAAGTTAATGCAAGAGAATTTTGGTCAGCAGTTGTTTCATCAAATCAACAATTTAAATTTGAAATGTTAGAAGGTAATATGGATTTCTTTGGTGGTTCTGTTTTAAGAAATAAAGTTGAACCATGGGAAAATTGGCTTGATGAAAGAGTTGTTAATTAAATATCATGTGTATACTTATAATAATACTAAACTTATAATGAAATGCTACTTTGTATTCCCTGTATGGCCAGAAGTATGACCAAGGAAGAAGTGCTCTAGAATACCAACCTCCTCAGAAAACTGCACGCCATATTTTCTTGGATTAGTTGCATGACAAAGGGAGGATAGCTAAATTCCAATGTTCTAGTTCTAATGTCACACTATTGGAGGGAAGATGTATTGATTATTTCGTTTTTCTGAAACCTCCCACTCGCATATCAACAATTGCAAAGCTGTCATAATGTCGATTTCCGGCAATATTTAAGAAACCAATATTATCCAATTTATTAGTTCTTATATATCTCCCTTTGGAGCAGATGGAAAGAAACCAGGCTTTTGCAATTCTTGCTGTCTCTTTTGATTAACTATAGCTTGAATATGACTTCTAACTCTATTTCTGTAAATGTTATTATCAAGGTTATACTGTTTAAATAAAAAGTTGTCAATCTTTTGAGACAATTCATCCATTTCAGCTTTAGTTGCAGTTAGTTCTCGCTGAAGTGTTGGCCCATCTTTTGATAAAGTCTTCTTAGCCTTCTCTGAATCATTGTCATTGTCTTTGTCTTTGTTATCATCCTTCTTCTTTCCAAACCCTGGGATTTTACTAACAATATCCCAATTGTATCCCAAGTTTTTAATCTCCCTTTCTAAGTCAGAAATCTTCACTATTTTAGAAGTCTTTTCATCAATCAATGCCTTGTATTCTACTGATTCAATCGGAACTGCAAATGTTGAATCTTTTAAATGAGATGGACAGATATAAAAGAAATCAATCTTATTATCAGATATCAATACTTTACTTGATGGCTTATAACATACATAGCAAGATTTAGAATCAGTATCAGAAACTGTTCGAAGTGTATATGAATTATTAAATGGTGGTGTGCCGGACATTTATTACTATTAGGTTAAACCCCATGAGAACAGTGTAGTGCAATTTGTTCATATCTTAATATATTATCTCTTCATGTAAACCTAATGGAGAGAAAAACAATGTATGCAGGAAATTTGCAACCAAAAAGAATGTAAGCACCGGAGACATGATGATTATAGGCTTTTCTTTTACTCTTTTCACTTTTCATTTTTAGAAGAGGTTCTCCTTCTCCTTTAGTAAGCAATTGGTAGCAATAGCAGCACAAAAATGGATTAAGATATTCCTCTATTTGGAACCCATTGAAAACTCATTCTTATAAATATATATCGATGAGAGATAACTACACAATCAGGGGACGCTGATGTATAATGAATGACATCAAAATTATATCAAATTCCAGTATCATTTCCATCCATCCAATTATATTATAATTATTGATTCCATGCGTCACAATCAGATGCCAACAACAAAGCTTTAAATATCTAACTAAACCATTCTAACATAATACATTTATTTGCACTGTAGCAATTCATAACCAAACCTCTCTACCCAAAGTAGAACAAAGTTCAACGCAATCACCCACACTTCCCGGGTAGGGGCCCTAGAGAGCTAGAGAAGTACCAACACACCTCCCTCCCTCCCTCAAACCAAATCATTCATTCACTCATTCATTATATTTATTTATTTATTTAATATTAATCTATAATACAACAATTGATATAAACCAATATTCTTTATCATCACGTGACTTCATATTCAAATAAAACATGGTAAGAGAAAGATAATAGTCCGGGTAATGTAGAGATAGAGTTTCACAATTAGCTTCTATTGCATACTAATCGGGTAAAGATAACGTGCCTTTGTTGGATTTGTGGATATTTGTGTTGGAAATCAAATCAAAAACCTAATGAATAATTGGAGAAGATGTATACGACGAATCGATAATAAATAATATGGGGAAGTCGCCGACATGTAGTTTGACCTTCCCTCGTTGTCGTGCGAGAATTAGGAAGCGAGAAATAGAGAGAGATGAGAGCGCCACCGCAATTACCGTAATAGTATTGTTTTGGAAATCGATGTGTCAGCTATGCGGGGGTGAAAAATATTGAGTGCACGAAAAGGGTTAAATTATTCCCAGTAGGTAGAAAAGGAAGAAAAGGAGGAGTAAATGGAAAGAATAAACACGTAAGTGTGCACCGTAGCGTTGTCCATACCGCCGTAGTTGGAGGATGGTGCGGTACGTCATGGAGCCGACCCGATGTCAATCATTAAAGTCATACTCCCCGAAGGGGAGGAAAGCCCAACGCAGTTGTCCTCGCCGGATAGGCGCCAGCGGAGCGGAACCGCGACCTTTAGATATGACATACAAAAAAAAAGAGTTTTAACTTCTCGAGCCTATGAATACCACTTCGTTAGAGAGCCCCTATCCAGATACCACTATAGAGTCGAGCTTACCTACCTTCGGCCTTCGACTGAATAACGACCGAAGGGAGCTGAGCTCAATGCAATTGTACTCGCCGGATAGGCGCCAGCGGAGCGTCATTCGCTTGTTGTAATACAATAGTTTCGATTGCAACATTGAAAAGAAAAAAATACCAAAAAAATAATAATAAATCAAAAAAAGGGAGATTTAATTATTACGATACGAAAAAGTAAACGAGGGTACACCATTCTTGTAATACTACATCATAATTCGCCTAAACACTGGTGTTCACTATCCAAAAAAATCACCCTATCTGTAGAGGTTTGTAGTAGTTATTTTGTAGTTAATCTGACGGGAGTCCTACATTGGATTTGAATTTGGATTTGGATTTGGATTAGGTGGTTTGGATTTTGGGGGTGGATATACATGATTTTGATTTGAAATTGATGGTGATAATCTATGCCCTAACTTTCCGACATATAATCGCGGCAGCCCAGCAATTCTAAACCGTGTCCTCTTTTCTTTTTCCCGGTGGTCGAAACACTCACTAATAAATTCGCAATTATGCAGGCAAGGAGGAAAAAAAAAGGGCAAAAAAAAGTCATCTGCTCATCCACGAAAAGGGAAAAGAGGGCAAAAAAAACAACAAAAAAGAGAAAAGAAAATTAAAATATCACTCTCCCTAAATTGCCTAGTTTTATTTCATTAGCAAACTAAGCATAAAGCACTTACCACTCTTAGCGAAGCCAACCTTTCCATCTTCCTTCCTTGACTCCCTCAACAAGTGTCATCCTTTCAAGCTACGCGCACATCATTTCGCACCTCCCTCCCTTAAGTAATTCAGTCCATTGAATTTACTCCTTACCACACCTCCTCGGAATATAAATATAAATATAAATATAAATATGTCTGATCATCAAGAAGCTGATATTGATTCAATCGTCGATAGATTACTTGAAGTAAGAGGCTCCCGTCCGGGCAAGCAAGTTACTCTCTTGGAACACGAAATCCGTTACCTTTGTACTAAAGCCAGAGAAATCTTTATTCAGCAACCAATCTTATTAGAATTGGAAGCTCCTATTAAAATTTGTGGTGATATCCATGGTCAATACTACGATTTATTAAGATTATTCGAATACGGTGGTTTCCCTCCAGAAGCAAACTATTTATTCCTTGGTGATTACGTCGATAGAGGTAAGCAATCCTTGGAAACAATTTGTTTGTTATTAGCCTACAAGATTAAATACCCTGAAAACTTTTTCATATTAAGAGGTAATCATGAATGTGCGTCTATTAACAGAATTTATGGTTTCTATGACGAATGTAAAAGAAGATATAACATTAAATTATGGAAAACTTTCACTGATTGTTTCAATTGTTTACCAATTGCTGCTATTATTGATGAAAAGATCTTTACCATGCACGGTGGTTTATCACCAGACTTAAACTCAATGGAACAAATCAGAAGAGTTATGAGACCAACTGATATCCCTGATGTTGGTTTATTATGTGACTTATTATGGTCTGATCCTGATAAGGATATCACCGGATGGTCAGAAAACGATAGAGGTGTCTCATTTACATTCGGTCCTGATGTTGTATCACGATTCCTTCAGAAACATGACATGGATCTTATCTGTAGAGCTCATCAAGTTGTAGAAGATGGTTACGAATTCTTCTCCAAGAGACAATTGGTTACATTATTCTCCGCACCAAATTATTGTGGGGAATTCGATAATGCCGGTGCCATGATGAGTGTTGATGAAAGCTTGTTATGTTCATTCCAAATATTAAAGCCTGCTGATAAGAAACAACCAAGGTATCCCCAAGGTGGTAGTGCCGGCGGCAGTAGACCTGTCACACCACCAAGAAAACCTAAGCGAGGTTCCAAATAAGTTTAGATAACGAACTTCTTTCAAATTAGCACATATAGGAGAGCAAAGGGAGAATTTTTCTTTTTACTTAAAGCAATCTTTTTTTTTTATTATTATCATCATCATTATTATTATCAACATAAATTTAGCATAAACCAACCCAGACCTACAGAAACAAAGAAAAAAAAAAAAGAATATATTTGCTAAAGAAAAAAGAGCTCTATCTTAGCTTCTCCTAGAAACTTTAAACCCCAAAAAATTCAAAAAATCCCTAAAAAAATCAATTACAAAAAACCTTTCCCCATAACAATGACAACCACAACGACAAAAAATCAACTACCTGTATATCTAAATCTTTCACAACAACTACAACTGATCATGCTAATATTTTTTAACTTTTAATTCTCTTCTCTTATTACTGAATAGTGATGGACTGTTAATGTTTTATATGGAGCATAATGGCTGCAAAGTGAAGCACAGTTGCAACCAAGGAAAAAAAATGTCATTATTATCAATATTATTATATATAGCCTGATTTTTTACACTATAGAGTTATTTAATTATATATATATATATAAGTGCGTTACGATAAGATAAGGAAAAAAAAAATGAAATGAATGAACAAAGAAGAGGGAAAAGAAAATAACGAAGGAAAGCGATGGAATGGAAAAATAATTGGCTGCAAAATATTAATTATTAATTTCATATAATGCTTTCATATTTGGTTAATAAAAATTCTTTTTTTGGAATTCATTCATTTTATTGATAGTTAAGTTGTTTGATGCTATTGAAATGAGAGATTGCTACGGTTAGATGAATTTAGGAGGTGTTGTTTTTATTGTTTAAGAAGGTTTGGAGTGGTTTTGATTTATTTATGTATGTATGTATGATGTACAGTTTTAAGTATTCCCTTTCTCTTTTATATGTGTTTAATGAAAATGTTTAATATGTGAGTAATATGAAGATCAGAAAAGAAAATGAAAAAAATGAAAAGAAAAAAAAAAAGATTTGAAGCAACCTGAAAACCAAACGACGTGGAGAGTGATTTCATGTTTAATTGCTTTCTGGTTGTTTGTTTTTGATTTGGTTTGTTGATCCTATTATAGTAGGTTGAACTACTGTTCATAGTGATATTTAGTTGATATATGTTTATTAAGTTTATGAAGAATGTAGAAGGTAAAAGGTAGAAGGTAAATTATGTTTAGATGTTATTCCAGGGTAAATATAATGTTTTTTTTAGTTGGTTACTAAAAGTTTATTAATTATTGGCTATAGTTCATGTTGTGATGTATCACACTTTTCAAAATGGCTGCAAAATGTTGCAGAGAAAAACGAGTATGCATATATTAATGCTATTTTACTTTTCATCTATATCACCAAATAGGCAGATCGAAATAAAAAAAGAAGGAATAAAGAAGGAATGAATAACAATTACTGGTTGAACATTCCAACTTCAAAAGTAATAGATATATAGACAAGGGATTGTACACATATATGTACTATGTATATATGTATGGTATGACTATCTACAGGACATCATTTTATATATATATATGACTATGTAATACAAACACACACATCAATGTACATAATTTTTATTTTTTTGCCATAATCATATTTGTTATTAATCTACAATTACGCTATCCGTTTCTTTTTGGCTGCTTCAATATAAAACCATTCTTAATCTAACTAAAAAAATGCATTCGTTGATCTATTAGGTGAATTATTGACCTGTATACTACCCACATATTCGTGCAGTACGTACCATCTTTTGTTTTTTCGAAAAGCAGTCACATCGCATCAGATGACAAAGATTTTTCATCAATTACATAATCATGTGCGCGAATCTTACATAATCCGCTGTGAAATTTTTCAAAAATTCTGCCATTTTGGTTCCCAATTTGCGTCTAACGATGTACTGGAGGAAAGAGAGAAAAAAAAAAAAAACTTAGAAAAGTAACGGTACTGTAAAACTCATTTGATATCACAGAACACACAGCAATATGGTATGTATCCATAGTGAATAGACTGGAGTGGGATATACTGAACGAATGACGTAGATCAGTTAAGCAGTGCTGGTGGAATAATACGTGGAAAGGTTCGTCTTGAAGGACCCACACATAGAAGTGAAATCATCAAATGACCAGAAAGACTGAAAAGTAGCAATTAGAACACGAATCTTGTGAAATTATTTGAACTGAAAAGAACAGCCTGTGGATGAATGTAGCACAGTGACTGAGTCTTTCTGTATTGATTGGAACATCCAAGGGCCTGAATATATTGAAAGTGTGGGTGATTACTCGCTGAGTGGGATCTCTAGCAGAGGGTAGGGCACACAGATTCCTATTTTATTTTCAGTGTTACCAGTTTTGCAAATGCTATACTGCAAACTCAACTAAACTAAAGTACTGAACTTATTAAATTAAACTAAACTACAATAATAGCTGTCTACGTCTAGTACATATATCACTCCAGAATTTGATTCATCTCTGGCCAATTTACTAACATTTTTTCTTTTAGGTTTTAGTTAAAGATTTATTGAACCCATCCCCAGCTACTGAAGCTCAACAACACAAATTAAAGACCTTAGTTCAAGCTCCAAGATCTTACTTCATGGATGTTAAGTGTCAAGGTTGTTTAAACATCACCACTGTTTTCTCCCACGCTCAAACCGCTGTCACCTGTGACTCTTGTTCCACCGTCTTATGTACCCCAACTGGTGGTAAGGCTAAGTTAACTGAAGGTTGTTCTTTCAGAAGAAAGTAGATTTTCTGTATAATTAATAATCAAAAGTACATCAGATAAAAATATCATATAAAAAATGAAAGCTGTAGAAAACTAACTTCTCTTTACTATTTCTTCTTCTTTTTTGACAATGACTACATTTTTTTTTCAATTTGCTTTTGATCAAATTACATTTAAAAGAATAGGAGAATTAAAAAACAAAAAAAGTTTATCTATAATTTTGGTTTGAAATGTCTAACAACTTCATCGAAAGACAGTGCAACCCTTTCAACGTTACCATCATTTAATCCAGCAACTGAGATTCTACCTGATCCTAAGAGGTAAATTCCGTGAGTTTTTTCTAATCTAGTACACATTTCTTGAGTTAAACCAGTAAATGAAAACATACCAGTTTGTGAAACAATATGATCCCAATTACCTGGAGTCTTATATGTCTTAACCATGGTATCCTTTAACTTATTTCTCATTCTAATAATTCTTGAACTCATTGTTTTCAAATCATCTTCCCATTGTGATCTTAATGATGGATCGTTAAGAATAGTAGCAACAATCTTTGCACCATAAGCTGGTGGATTAGAAATTTCAGATCTTATAATTTTAGCAAATTGTGATTTTACTGCTGCTGCTAACTTTGCATCCTTTTCTGGGAGAACAAGATGGACTGCACCAACTCTTTCACCGTACATACCAACATTCTTAGCAAATGATTGACAAATAAGTATTGGGGTAGTAATACTAATCTTTGGAGAAAGTGCCAATCTAACAGCAAAATTATCATGGTTTAAGTCACCAGATGCAAACCCTTGGTAAGCCAGATCAAAAAGTGGGATATGTTTCTTTGCAGCAATTGCAGTTAAGATTTGTTCCCATTGTTCTAAAGTTGGATCTAAACCAGTTGGATTATGAGCACAAGCATGTAAAATAAATACAGAACCTTCTGGTGCCAGTTTTATAGTGTTTAAGTAACCTTTAAAATCTAAAGTTTTGGTATCATTATTCCAATATGGGTAAAATTCAGTTTCAAACCCTAAAGATTGGAAAATTTGAACGTGATTACCCCAAGTTGGCTTTGAAAGGTAAATAATTGGGAGTTTACCACTACCATTTAATGGAGTGTAGTGGTGCTTTAAAAAGGTACCAGCCAAGTGTAAAGCACCAGTACCGGATAATGATTGTTGCAGAACAACTCTGCCATCTTTAATAGCTTGAGCGTCGGAACCAAGGATAACCTTTGCAGCTTCGGTTAAAAATGGCTTGTGACCTTCAATAGACAAGTATTCGTGATTGTATTCAGGGGAGGCAACCAACTTGGCTTCAGCCTTTCTAACAGCTGGTAAGATCCATGGCTTACCGTTGTTGTCTCTGTAAGCACCAATACCCAAGTCGACCTTATCAGGTCTTGAGTCAGCAACGTATCTTGCCTTTAATCCGAAAAGTGGATCAGGTGGGAGTTCAGTGATATTAGCAAAGAATTTTGACATTTTTTTGATTGGTTTGTATTCTGCGGGGAGATGCAAATAAGAAGGAGGAAGTTTTGTGGTTCGGTTAAGTAAAAATACTGTTGAACTCGAGACGAACAGGATAACACTGGTTTTATATATTCTGGAGAAATAAGTGAGGGGACATCTTTCCAGTCATATCAGGTACTGCAGGCGGGTGAAGGGAAGCGGAATAATTTACTCGGTTTTTCCACCAGTCTGGGGCAGCAGCAATGTAAATCAAAATATTCCGTGTGAATTAACTTCTGGAATTTATGGTGGTGGCTGTAAGCTATATTAGCAAGGCGGGCAGCTTAACCCTTCTATATGGCCACGAATTCATTTTCTTTTTTGCCTAATCTGTGGGAGAAACTTTTTGTCCGTTCGTTACTCGTTGGCCCATTTGGCCCATCGCTAAACATCAGGTATTTTCGGGTGCGCAATCTCCGAAAATCCTAGCAGCACCTGAGCGTAGCGCGTAAGCAACGGGAAAGCTAAACGTTGGACAGAATGGGGGGGAGGGCATAGGGGAAAATATGGAGAAAGGCGGCCATATATGAGCGCCAGTCACTAGAGACAACATCGGGTCTGGTGGATATTTCCCGCGTGACTTATATCTGTATCCCACCCATATATTATTCGTTTGCATGTCGGTCCCTCGGAAAAAAAAATCGAATGTCTTGTGATACTAGGCTTAATATTTTTGACTATGGTTCCAGCAGCGCTAGCGCTAAACTACAGAAAGACCACTAGCATAGCGCGCAGCCAGCCACCACATACTACTGGTTCTATTAGCCACCCGCAAACACCCATTAATCCCACATATTATAATTCCAACTGCCAACTTCACCGTTTAGCACTCTCCAAGCAGGAAATTGAACCCCTCTTGAGCATAAATTTGAGCCATTGCCTTTATTTCTCAACAATCGCGATTTCCCTGATTATATATTTATTATTTTTCACTACTGCTCCGTAGTGGCTGCAAAATTCCTTGACTATCATTAAATAAATTATATCGAATTTCTTTTTTTCATTTCTTTAATTAAAATCTAAAAATATCAAAGATATTCAATATTTTTGTATGGGAAATTCACTTCTTAAAGAATATATGGTAATTTTCATTTCTTCATTTTGATCATTCCTCCTTCCTCTATACCTTACCGTTCTGCTAAAACTCCTTTCAGGAGAAGACATCTAAGTTAAACTTATCACACTTCGGTCGTCCTTGTTGTCTTGCTACAAGTAGAAGATACTTCCTCGAAGAGGAACAAAGCTTGATGCAATCATCCTCGCCGGATAGGCGCCAGCGGAGCGTTTTGGGTCTATGTTTAAACTTGAATGCATACACCGCTCCTCTAGGACCCCTATCCGGGGAGGATAACTGCGTTAAGCTTTTCTCCCTTCGGTCGCTTTTTTAATCCCACTGGGTTTTAGATACAAACTCCTCGAAGAGGCGGAAAGAATGGTGTAATTGTTCGTTCTCGCTGGATGGGCGCCAATGAAGTGTCTTGCGTCGTTAGACTTGAGTTGTATATTTCATACATAATATCGCTCTGCCACGATTCCTATCATCCCTGCCTGCTAACAATTACATTGAGTTTGTGTGTCTTCAGTTGTTTTGTTCTGGACCATTTATTATTGTTTTATATCTATATCTATTTAAAAGAGTTGATCTCATTCTTTTTTTACAAAATTTAATATATTTGATTTTTTTATATTTCTTATTTATATTCTTGGTGGGGGGAGGGAGGATGTGGTTTTATGATGGATGTTTTTGTAAAATTATAGAGAATATATATATTTATAATTCTTTGTACTTTAGCTCCATATTATAAGTATACATTTCTTATAAAACTCAGAAGTGAATTTATACTACAGACTTAACTTCAAAAAAACGTCTTAAGTAGTAAATTTGGAAGAGAGAGTTGGCAGCAACAACTAAAATTTGGAAAACTGACCACCACTTGACTCTAGAGTTAGTGGATTCAGCAGTGTTTCTGTGAGTTCTTTCTCTAATGACCAAATAAGCTTGTTCGTCCTTGACATTGGCAGTTAATTGAGATAATCTTTGGATAGCATAGTCCAAGGTATCGGCCTTTGGATCGTTGACATCAACGTAGATAACACCGTGGACGTTGAAGGAAACATCAACATCAACTCTACCAGTCTTTTCGTTGGAGAAACAGTACATGTACTTACCACTTGTGGTAGCCTTGTAAATTTCATCACCATGATCCATGTCGAGCTTTCTTGACACAACTTGACCGTTTGGACTCAGAATGAAAAAATCAACCCTTAATTGTTCAGCATTGTGTGGATCACGAGAACCAACTTGGAAACTAACTGCTAATTCATCGTGCTTCTTTAAGTTTTCAAAGAAACAATGCTTACCATGAGGAGGTAAAAGAACATTGTGTGCTTGAGCAAAAGTTATCAAAAGACAGATAAAGGAAACCACTGAGAACTTCATTTCGACAGTAAACCGTTTTCTATTACTACTATTTTGGGAATTCTGATTATGATAATTTCAAATCAGTCTTTGTAAACGTAAGTTGTATGTTTTTTTTAGCCCTTTTTTCTTTGATTTCTTCGAAGCTTTCTTGACACGCGTTAATTCAATTGCCTGCAGATAGTAGACCCTTCCACCCAGTAACAAATTTAAAAATTTCTGCATGCACACCAACCTGAACCCTTCCTACTACTTACAAAGTGGCTGCAAAACAAAAAGTTATATATAGATTGTCTCCCAGTGAGTTGAAAAGTTGATCTGTTATCATTCCCTTTATACTCTTTACTCCAAGGTATTATAATACTAGGGTTTTTTTTTCAACTTCGTCCTTTGAATATGGCTCCAGTGTCACGACAACGTATATCTTGATAGGCGCCAGCGGCATTACAAGACGCTCCGCTGGCGCCTATCCGACGAGGACGATTGCATCGAGCTTTGCTCCTCTTCGAGGAGATCTCTCTATTCCTTCTATTACAGCAAGAAAAACCAAAGTGAGATAAGTTTGGTCCAATTATCCCCTTCAGAAAGGGCCTCTCTAACTCGGAAGTAAAAGAAACTATTAGTTATTTGATTAAAGTTCTTGGAGCATTGATAAAATAATTTCATTTTCTTATTCTAAGAGAGATATGGTATTCAATGTGGCAGATAAGATGGTATTGGGTACGGTTCAAAAAATATTTGTTGTTTGAGAGAGTAGGCCATGATTGCTTAATTCAGCACAATTTGGATTTGATTTTGTATTGTTAGAGTTCAATGGTCCTGTTGTTGAAGATGTCGAAGTATAGCAGATAAAATATTTACGTTTGTATGATTTGCATTATCATCTAAGATGAATGTACTGAATGATATAAACCATATGATATACTTATGATCAAAAGTGTTGGTAAAATGTTGTGTACTCGTACTGTTCATCATACATATTTTGAAACAAAGATTCTCGGGTTTATACTTTAGCCCCTTTCCCCCTAAAAAATACGACACATTTGGCTTTTATCCATTACATTATCAGTTCAGTTTGTATTACTTACTCTCTAATACTGTGGAGGTGATTCACACAATTTCTGGTTTTGATTAATTTTTATTTAAATTGAGGTACTCAAAACTTTTGATTACATGCATATACATGTATGATCAAAGCTTATTTGTTAGTGTTTCTTGATTAATGTGGTATAATCAATGCACGGGCATAGATTCTTGATCATTGCCTTTTTAGGGTTGCAATGGGTCACTCTGTTACAGTGTTACTCAAAGTTCGCAGACCTATGCTAGGTGGCTAAAAAATAAAAAATAAAAATGTTGCAACACTTTGAAGAAATTACTCGAAATGGTTGCAAAAGGGTCTTTCGAATCCATTTAGTATCAATAGCCATATGAATTGCAACTTCTTTTGTACGTATCTATATTGGAATTAATGGGTATAAAAGCATTGATAAATTCCTTGTAACTGTGAACTTTTTTAATACATTTTTTATTATCAATTAAGTACTAATACAAACAACAACAAAAAAAAATGAAATTCTCTACTCCAGCTATTACTGCTGCCGCTTTAATATCAAACTTTGCAGCCGCTGCCCCGGTTGCTTCTTCTACTGAAGATTCTGCTTCTGTTGCAAGATTTGATTTTGTCTTCCCAGACTCTGCTATTATCGCAAATGAAACCTTACCTGCTGATGCAGTTGCCTTCTTAAAGGGAAATAATGTTATCATTGTCAACGCTACCATTGCCGAAGCTGCTTTCGTTGAAGCTGGCATTAACCCACAAGATATATATGATTCAACATCATCCACTGACGAAGGACTTCAAAAGAGATGGTCTTGGGGTTGGGTTGGTTACGGTCAACCACTTACCAGAAGAGAAGATGGTGAAGAAGAACTCAAGAAGAGATGGTCTTGGGGTTGGGTTGGTTACGGTCAACCACTTACTAGAAGAGAAGATGGTGAAGAAGAACTCAAGAAGAGATGGTCTTGGGGTTGGGTTGGTTACGGTCAACCACTTACTAGAAGAGAAGATGGTGAAGAAGAACTCAAGAAGAGATGGTCTTGGGGTTGGGTTGGTTACGGTCAACCACTTACTAGAAGAGAAGATGGTGAAGAAGAACTCAAGAA